>QGOB01001663.1:642-22400 GCA_003313055.1 Termitomyces sp. MG145
TTTTTTTCTCTTGCCGAAATGAAACTGAGGGAAAAACGAAGGCCCAGATAGCAAACACAAACTCGCAGTGCACTAACCTACGTGTGGCTCCAAACCAGCGAAAGGCAAGCGTGAATGTTAAAAGCCGACAGCCTTGGATGTCTGAAACGAGAATTCGGTCTTGCGTCTTCACCAAGTCATCGTACCCTCGGGCGCTCCAGACCTACGACAAGTCTGATGGAACAGGTCCCAGTCGTGACGCAGATTCTCAGCGTTAAATGGCCTGCTTGCATTGTCGGCATCCGTTAATCCAGTCACGTCGATATTCAGCCTCGGTGCCTTCAGTTCCAAGTCGTGTAGCAGTAGTCTGATTTTGAACGGACATAAGGACTTACCGTACAGATACTATCTTTGCATACGAGATGGCCAGCCTAAGAGGACCGAAGTGAACATCCCAACTATCCGAAAAATTCAAGTTGCCGACAAGGATGAGGCATACTGAGTTATGTGATCGCGAAAGCGCGCGAAGGCGTAATTTATGATTCCTGAACCTATGAGGATTCCAGCACAGAAGGCATCGTATTCCATCTTTGGGGCAAGTGTGAATGATAAATGTCGTGTGCTGGTTGCGGACTCAGGTGAATACGAAAATGATAGCATAACTATGACGAACGTTCAAAGTAAGCGACTATCTGTATTAGTGACTAACTCGAGATTCGCAAAGGCTAAGACGCCTGATATGGAGGAGTAAGAACACTAGTTTACGAAGGGAAACGTGGAAGTCTGACTCAAGGCCACCATAGGTCAAATCAACGGTAGGTGCTGTTGTGATATTTACCACCGATCGTTTCGCCACATCTAATCACCTAATTCTTGCCCCTGACTACTGTTAGTCCCACAATCATGCGAAACAAGTTGGACAACCTACTCGAACATAGTTAAGATGACTTGATGCATCCAGAGCCATCGCATCCATGGATCGATTAAGACTCTCGGTCATATTTTGTATCACTTGATGATCTTCGTTGTCCCGTCCTCTTCTTATCTCGGTGCTGCACTGATAACCCGCTGGAAACAACTCATCATTCAGACGTAACAGTTCCTCGTAAGTGGCCTCTTGTTCGCGTGGAATGACTTTGAAAGTCTGTGAACAAGCACGAGCACACCAGATATCGTATGCGGTGAAAGCATCATTCTTTGGACAAGGATTGGGTCGTTCTGCGGACTCTATACCTGCTTGACGCTTCATTGAGCGAGTCATAATCGGACGAGGTGTCCCTAACGAGTCGGGCCGTTCCCCGGGCTCTGCTGGACGCTGCACTGAACGACTTCCTGGACCAGAATCGTACTGCGCCAAACGAGTGCTCGAAGGAGTACCAGTCGCTGAATAGTTGGGCGGAGGCATCATCGCGATACCTGGAAATGGAGACCCTAGAGCCATAGTCATCCTTATGATAGGGACGATCCGATCTTTCTTAGAGCTGAAGAAACCAAGACGGAAGGGATTCATTTTGGCAAAAATGGATCGTTTCATATTGGTGCCGCATTTCGGAGTGTTCCGGACTTGGCAAAGGATTGCAGACGTATTGCCCAAATGAACGGGCTTGCTGCCATCAATGACGAAAGGTATAACGACGTCCACTCCGCGTTGACACTGGCGGCATAAGATTGCTGCACCACGCACAATGGCCGCCCGAAGAAGCCTGCGTTTTAGCATGGCCTTATCATGAACTCGTACAAAGTGATTAAAATGCACTTCTGCACGCGGAAAGAGCTTTTTGAGCGCGATATTACATGTCTGGTCATGGACATAAGCCGGAAATCCTTCGAGAATGTTCTCAAATTTATCTTGACAATTGCGGACTGTTTTTTGACTGTCGATATCGCCGTCGCCACTGTCGATATCGCCGTCGTCATTGTTGATATCATTGCCGTCATTGTTGATATCATAGCCGTCATCGTTGCTGCCATCTTCGTTTCCGGCTTCGTCGGGGCCAATATCTGTTTTGGGACCCAACAAAGCCTGAAGAAAGTCCAATAGCTTAATGTTTCTTTTCTTCGTTGACTTCACCACTGCATCGCGTGCCTCTAAGAACAACAGTAGGGCCACTGTCTCGCCGCGATCACCTTTGTCAAGACTCGGGCCTTGTAGCACTCGTAGAAGAAGCTCAGCCGGGGATAACGATTGCTCGGAAAGGGCAAGATAAGCACCCTCCGCCAGAATAGGTTCTGAAGGTGAGACGGTGATTGCCGCTTCGTTACTATCTTGCATTGAAATGCAAAGACGCATGTGATTTTCGACCTGTCTGAGCTCAGCACGACTTGCTATCTGCGTGCGATTGAATTGTAGCGCTAGACGGGTAGCCAGAACTCCTTTCAAGGTGGCTTCAATATCTTTACTTGCGTAATTGATGGATGAACCCACCGATGATCATTGAATCACTCCAATCCTTGCGAAAGGTGCCGCCCAGAAGCTTGGTCATTGCAAAACTAACAATGTTTGTCTTCACCGAGTAATCTCCCTCTGCATAGCGTGTCCCAAAGCTATACTTCATGTCAAAAAGACTTCGAAAGAAGGGATATGCATGACTCTGGGACGTACAGTGGCCTTCCCAGCTTACACATCCACTCGTTGGTCACCATGTACTCAAGAAGGTTTGTATCTGGTGTTAGACAGTTAGCGCCCGACGCTAGTTGGTCGAAGCCGAGCGATGTAAATGCGGGTAGCAGAGTATAACCACTGAACCGTATCCGGCTAGACGGATCCATTCGCGGAGGCGGGGCATAATGTTGCACCTTGCCGGTTGTGGAGAGGAACAATGTGAGCAAGCGAGAATTTTCTTTGAACGAGCTCAAACTTCGCCGTAAACAATGGAAAACGGTCTCCTGCGTGTTCTCCCTGAGCTCGGTGAACAAACCATGGACTTCATCCAGTGCTAACACGACAGCTTCATGATTCTCGCTCAAAGCATAATCTGTCAGAGATTTAGCAACAACCTGAAGCCGCGAGCGAATATTTTCCGATGTTTCCTGTGTCATGAAGTGAGTGAATTGCGATGGATGTAACAACTGGAGTACTGACATCTTTGGGTCGGTTTCGTGCTTTTGCCAAGACATTGCTATAGAAATTCTCTCTGAGTTGGCCTTGACATTCGAAGGTGGCACCGTGGGTCATTATTAGGTGAAATTTTCTTGGAAGAGACAAGGCATGATAATCAATTGGGAGAGAGGGGAGGTGACGAAAAGCCTCTGAATAAGCCTCCAAAATCGTGTCAATATTTTGGAGGCACTCCAACGTCTGTTCAAAAAGGGCCATGATAAAACCATCTGAAAGCCGTGTGGCAACCTTCCAACTCATTTTGGTGGCAAGATAGTCTACTACTTGAGTGTCCGCTGGGGGATAACCTGAAAACCAAAGATCATTGATCAATACTGAAGAAAAACATGGCTGCCTTGCCTCGGCCTTCAGGTCGGCAATTGACAAATATAATGATCATGTCTTTGGCTAACTCATGTATCATACGAGATTTACCAGTCCCTGATGACTGAACAATAGGGATGATCTGTGCATAGACCATGGCGGGCACAGAATGCGTGGCATAGTTCAAGATGAGCCGTTGGAGTAGTTTAACTGATTTTCCCAAGAAGTCATGCTCCCAGGACTTCATTGTTACTTGGCGATAGGAGACATCAGACAACGTTTGTTACTTGATCAAAAAAATTCATACCTTGCATATCCTCCTTGTTAACTTCGTTGTGAAACGTGCCAGGTTCGTTGCCTTTGGACATGTTAGATTTCCAGTGATCGAATCCTATGAAGGAGTATTTAGGGCTAGAATATTGATTCAGGTAAGAATGGGCGTACCATGCTGGCGGCAAGCTTTCCAATTCCGGCGCTGCATTAAAGTTTTTATTTCATCGTCGAGGTACCCTGGATCTTCCAAGAGTGATAAAGCCACTTTGCGAAACGTGCTTTCCATCAGATTCTTTGACGCTTGTGCTGTGGCTGTAGTCGTACTCCAAAGCATCATCAACAGATCGTTATAGGGGGAATCCGGCTGGATCATTGCCATGTATCGGTCAGCCTTCTCATGCAGCTCGTCGGGGATGCGTAAATCATCCAGTTCACTCCTTGTATGGGGTATCTTCTCCCGGGATTGAAGCCCTTCATGGCTGAATCCTTGGGAATCGACTGACATAGATTCGTCACCCAACTCGTGCACCTCGTCGGGGGGGATGTCATCAAGCCAAATTCGTTTCTGGGGTTGGGGTATCCCCTTCTGTGACCCAGGGGACAAAGAGCGTTTCTGAGAGAGAGACATCGCAGCAGGAGTCGTCATTTGGAGATCGAGCTCCGGCTGACAAGAAGACCGGGGACAACATCACGTGAGAAACCCGGTGAAACCCGGTCACAAACCACAACACATTATGGGTACAGCCACCAAACAGTCAAATAACTGTATAATCGATAGGTTGTTTTCTTTGTGTCACCGACAGTCCCTTTAGATAAGATTAGATCGCCTCCAGCATCTCAGATGGCAGAGATTCAGACAACAATTACACCTCATAATCAGCAGACGTATGTTCAGAGGAGGTATCCCACAATAGAAGAGCTTGATGGGACTATCAAGAATGCTGTTGAGGCGCAGAAGAGGTGGGCACAAGTACCGCTTGTTGAGAGGATCGCTATCGGCCGCAAGTTCATCGTTTGCGTTCTTGGTCCTCATCCCGTATCTGGTGTACTCATAAACTGCATAGGAACAGTTCAAGTTAATGCAAGATGAGACCCCGTTGGATCTGACACTTCAGATGGGCAGGTGTGTACTATGCCATATTTCTGCCACTGTGATCGTTGATCGCTAGCTTTCAGGCCCGTATCACAGGGCGCAGGCAAAATTCGTGGGTTCGTTGAGCGCGCAGAGTACATGCTTTCTATTGAGCTTGCGGATGTGCAGCTTGAAGATACAGATAAACCTGGATTCAGGAGGTTCATCAAGCGCATGCCACTCGGCATCGTGTTTGTGATCGCGCCGTGGAAGTACGTTTCCTTTTCCACTATTCCCTTCAATCGTAGACTGTCCTAACCATATTCTACTTCACACTCCTAACCATCTTCTACTTCACACTCAGCTACCCATATCTAACATCAATCAACTCTGTCCTTCCCGCCATAATTGCAGGCAACACCGTCCTCCTCAAACCATTGCCACAAACGCCCGTTACAGCTGAACGTCTCGTAGATGCGCTAATCATCTGTCCTTGGAGCTGGCGAGACATGTTGTAAGGAGTCCTGGAGTGGAGTTTGCTAGTTTCACGGGAAGCGTGAAGGGTGGACGTGAGGTAGGGAGGGCGGCGGCAGAGGGGGAGGGTTTCAAGGGTGTAGCGCTTGAGGTAAGTGGTTTTCAGAAGGGTTGGGGAAAGGGCGCTCATGAGGGTTGATGGTAGCTTGGTGGAAAGGATCCGGCGTATGTCAGGGAGGACGCGGACCTGGAGTATACGGTTTCTGAACTGGTGGATGGTGTGTCAAGTACTTGCGTGTATCTGGAGGAGTTTGAGCTGATCTGTGTATTGTTAGGCGCGTCCTTCAATTTGGGACAGAGTTGTTGTGCCATCGAGGTATGTTTTTTTTTTTTTGGTTTTTGTCAGTGAGGGCTGAAGATAGACCTGTGATCACAGCGCATATACGTTCACGCCTCGCTTTATGATGCGTTCGTGAAGCGTTTTGTGGAGATTACCAAGGTAAGCGCGTTCAATGATGATTTGATCGTTGAGCGGAAGTTGAATGATATATAAGACATACCGACTCGGTGACCCTACGGATCCTTTGACAAACCTCGGTCCGGTGGTCAGTTTGGCTAGCGCGGCGCGTATACGGAAGCAGGTTGATGACGCGGATATGGGTCTTCGCAGTTGTAATGTTTCTGTATGCTCAACTGATAATGGTGCAAGTTGCGGCGGGTGCTAAGAAGCTTGTGCCGGAAGAGCTATTCCCTATCGCGAGGCCGTGAGTTGTTGGTCATCTTCAAGACTGAGTGTGCGTATTGATGAGGTCTAGGGGAACGACGTATGTCGCGCCACAGGTCCTTATTGACGTTGATCACTGTGAGTGTTTACTTTTCTTGATTTCTGGGTGAGGACTTATTCCCGCATAGCTATGGATGTCATGAAGGTTTGTCAGAGTTTCTTTTCGACTGTAGGTGAGTGTTGAACGCATAGCTTGCAGGAGGAGAGCTTTGGGCCTATCATTGGAATCATGAAGGTGTGTCTCACTTTCAGCGTCATTTGGTCTCATTCTTATGAATCTGCAGGTGTCTTCTGACGAAGAAGCACTTACACTAATGAATGACTCGCCATACGGCCTCACTGCGAGCATATGAGAACAACCCCGCTTCCGAGAAGGTGTTCTTGAAATTGGCTGATGGGCTCGAGACGGGGACCGTGTTTTTGAATAGGTGCGATTACCTGGACCCGGCATTAGCCTGGATGGGTGCGAAGGACAGTGGGAGGGGTGTGAGCCTTAGTAAGTTTGGTGAGTGAGGTGTGCACTTGTGGCATAGAAAGGTGCTCATCAGGTATTGCTGCAGGGTACGATCAACTTACGAGGGCCAAGTCAGTGCACATGAAGATTAAGACAACGTAGGAGTTTCTCGCTGCGAGTTGGTCAATGGGTGATGTGTTGAATCCGCATGCGATGAGATGCTCTTGTCCGTTTTATGTCCCCCACTTGAGTATTCTTTCCATGTACATAAGCGGGTCCCCGTCCATCGTACATACATTGGCGAACTATCTGCAAGACATAGAGATTACACATACAATAGCAACAAGTATGCCGAGCCTGTTGAAACTTGAAGACATTCAAGTCCGCAACGTCCGAAGGAAACGTCAACACTCTCAACTTTCAAGTCAGACAGCCGCTCGCCTGATGGAAACTGCAGAACAATGGTCTTGCAAAGAATTGGACAACCTTTTGAGTTGATTGTAACAAGTAACAAAAGTTATAAAGGACTCCGAATAATCTGATTTGGGTCATGGTGGTCACGAGGGGAGCGCGCGCTTGGTGAGACAGTCGTAGAAGCAATGTGAATGTAGATAGGAGCATACTTGATTGAGGATTGCGACTTTTCGGTCTGCGCTTGAGATTTTGACTATGCCATATCTCCTGCATAGATTGGAAGCTTGCATTCTGTTACTCGTTTAATTTCTCTTTGAAATCTCAGACTTTGTCACTGCCTACAACAGATGTGATTGTTAAAATGTCCATTTAGATATCATTGACGCTGGTTCAGTAATCGCTCCAACTCTGCAATCCTCTCATCCTTCTTTGCCGCCTCGGCCTCCTTCTTTGCCGCTTCGGCCCTCGTCTTCGCCAACTCTTTCGCTGACTCCTCCTCCTTCTTCGCCGACTCCTCCTCCTTCTTCGCTGACTCCTCCTCCTTCTTCGCCAACTCTCTCGCTGCCTCGGCCCTCATCTTCACCAACTCTTTCGCCGACTCCTCCTCCTTCTTTGCCGCTTCAGCCCTGCTCTCCGCCAACTCCTTCTTCGCATTCGCCGCCTCGGCCTCTTTCATTGCCGCCGCGGCCTCATTCAATTTCGACGCGTCGAGTTGCCTTCGTTCCTCATATATCTCGTTCAACTTGATCATCGGTGAGCATTGCTTAAAATAGAATATGGAGAGACATACCTTTTCCTCATATTTATCCACCTCCATTTTCAGGACCGGGTATGCTTTGACAATGAGCTTCTCGAGATCTTCTTCAGTATCTTCCCCTCTGCCTCTGCCTCAGCCTGGTCCTGCCGCTGCTGCTCCTGCTCCAGCCGCCGCCGCTCCTGCTCCATGTCCTTCCTCCACTCCTCCTCCATCTTTTCCGGCACCTTAAGTGATCGAAGCCTCTCCTTAGAAAGCCCCGTTCCTTCAAGATCACCCTCAAATTCAATTTGATGTTCGACTGCGTATTTCTTCAAGAGCTCGCGTAACAATCCAGTGAAGAAATAACAGTTGGTGCTGAGAAGCATGTAGTTGGGTTTCTGGAGAGTGATCGCTTTGCCAGCAAGTATGCCGATCGCATACAGCAAAGGAGATGTAAATGTGAATTTATACGTAGTATCCCAGTCTGACAGTGATGGGCGTGTGAGATGGACTCTGTTGCAACGGTACTGTATGAAAAGCAATACTTGAGAACTTAGTATTCAACTCGTAGAATGAGTACCATCAAGAACGGAGAGCCTTCTCACAGGTCCTTGTCAGAATCGCAGTTTCGCTGGAGAGCAGCGCCACCAAATAAGCCACGTTCCCTCGAGCAAGGTAGTAGAGGGCAGGTAAAGAATGGGGCTATACGGGAGCTGGACCAACACTTCCAACAGGAGGAACCGGTAATGCACGATTTCCCTTCCTACTGAGTGTTGCTAAGTTACGAGATAGGCTTTAGGGATTAACTTTCCTTCTTCCGTATTAGCCGCCTACGATAAGGGACGTTGAACAGTTCCAGAATATCGCGAGCAGTCCAGGGAGCGCAGACGCTCTGATACTTCAGACAAAGTAAGTCGGTTATCGTTATCCGCTCCACTGTTTCTAAAATGATTCAAGGAAACTCCGTCGTCACCCATTCTTTATGATGAGTCAGGCAGGCTTATGCAACCCGCTCCAAAACGCAAGAATAATACCCTTTCTGAGCGATCCCAACATCGAGAGGATATTGACGAGCGTGAACACAGATAGGGCGCATGAACGAAGTAACACGAGGATTGTCGTCTGTGACCATCTGGGGCGGGATGAGCCCGAGATGTTCTGGAAGATTCGAATGATCAGCCGAGTAAGTATGTCTGTGACGGCGGAATACACACCCCGGAAGAGTTTACGACGAAGAGTGGCGGCGAACCGTCCGGCGCGGTAAGGCTGACCATCCATGAACGAATCGATCTTATCATCGTCCTCAACAACCAAGCAGATTTCAGAGTCTCCATCACCCTGTCCTACAGTAAACACTGTCTTCAAAGGTCAGAACCAGCCCAAACTCTCACCTTCTGGCTACGATCATTGATATCAGCCGATCCCATCTGAATCCAGAAGTCAGCTATCGCCCGACTTATCACGAGCAAGGATGTACGTACAATGACTTTATCATCGTCAACGATCATAACCTTTGAATGAATATAAAGTAGTTCCGAAACATACCTACCCACCCAAATCAGCAACAGCAAAATAATCAAGGAAAAAACAACGAAAAAGACATACGCATTCAACTCCTCCTCCTCCGTCCCAAGCCACTTCTCATCTATCAACTCCGTCCTATCACCCAACATATGCTGAGCAACCGTATCCGACACCTCCTGGTCCCCCCTCAGCCCATCCGCCCCACTCTCAAACCTTCTCACAATCTCCCTCGCCTGCTCAGTCGACTGCGGAATCGGCACTGTCTCCGTCTTGATAGGCGTCTTCTCAGACTGGACTATCGCCTCAGTCGTAGGCCCCGGGATCGCAAGCGTCACTTCTTTCTGTGTGCTCTCGGGATCTTGACCAATCCACTGACGCGCAAGCGCAACTTGAGCTTCGTGAAACTTGACCCCAGAGGTCTGTTCCATCTTGGATATGAACGAATCTGGAGGGGCAGGATTATAGTTAGCGTTAGAGTGGTGGCGAAAGGACGACTCACCCCATGGAGCGTTGATCCTATCGTACGCCCGGAGGTAGTAGAAACGGATATAGTCTAACCTATATATAGAGGTATCTATAGACACTGATCTAGAATGAGAACGAACAACGGGACTCACGGCTCGATCCCCACCGTCCGAAGCTTCTCATAGATACTCGCGCCGCCTAACTTGATAGACCTATACTGAGCGGCCATAATTGTCTTAAGTGATCCCTCGTTCTTCACATCGCCCGAGAATCCAGGAACTTCGGGGATACATACAATAACCTAATCACAAGCGGGCTCACATCAGCACACGACACAAATTCGCCAATGAAAATGACGAACCTTGAATTTGGCGCATTCTTTATAGGCACGAGTGATTCTGTCAACCAAGGCGCCTGCGATGCGGTTCGTGACTTAGTCTCCATCCTGAGTTGCTGAGATGCTGCATGGCAACACGTTAGCCAATGGTACTCGTCAATCTATCACCAAGAACTGATTCTCTGTCGCCGTAAAACAAATCAACAACGCCCTTCTTTCTCCACCCAAAAAAACACATACCGATATAGATAAAATGCCTTGACTCGTTGATCAACTGAATATCTAGCGAGACATCAGATCAGTTACGCTTATAACTCGCCCCGAAGTGTACTCACAAGCATTCTGAATACTATGCTCCGTCAAGACCCCATGCGACCAATCCGACACGCTCCTCACGACCTGGACTTTACAGCTCCTGGGCCGAGGAATGGGGTACACAGTGTCTTCGTCACTGGCACCGACACCGACATTGGCACTGGCACTGGCACCAGGCTCGACGACTTCCCTGCTTGAAAAGGCCCTGTTCCAGTGCTGGTGGTACTGGTGTCCGATTTGGCGCCATTTCTGAAGGTGGGGGTGACCTGGAGGGAATTATGTCAGTTATTCGTAGAGATGGGGATTATAATGGGTGAGACGCACGAGCAATGGCTTCGTTAGGCGCGACCTCGACATTGTGGGGGAAGCTGAGCCAAGGGAATCGTCTGAAAAAAAGAAGGTTGATCAGTTTAAAAAATCAAGAGATCATATGTAGAGTGACTTACTGATCGTCTCGATACTGGAAAGATATATTACATGTCTTATCCGCGATAGAGCGATAGAAAAAATAAAACATACCTTGCGTTTCTTAATCTCGTTCCAACGCTCGACGAAATGCTGAACAATATCAAGAACCACAGGCCCAAGAAGCGTCATGTGTACCTAAACGTCCGAGTATAGTGAAATATGAGATCATATCAGCCGGCAAAGAAGTAAACGAGACGTACATCATGCCACGGCATCCTCGCCGTCTCCAAATCGACAAAGTATTACTTGCGTAGTTATACACCTCCTTAAAGTCCATTACACGCGCATTGTTGTAGTCCTGGCCAGGGAACAAGGTGCACGCAAAGTCGGTCGGATGGACGTCCGCAAGAGGGTGAGTATGCGTGTCCCAGCGGCCAAAACATAGATCCAGGCCTCCGATAGCAGCAAAGTGGTTGTCAACCACGACCACCTGGTGAAGTGTTGGCCTTGTCATAAAGGGGTCGTGAGACTCGAAACTTCTCGTGATGGGACCAGAACTCGACACTGTCCTTGGCACCGATGTGGTCTGGATGACGCATGCAAGTAATGTTAGGATGGAGTTTGTCGAGTGTATTCTATGCGTCATTTTTAGAATAGAATCAATGATTGATATCATGGAGAGTCTGAGCGAAAGAACCTTGGTATGTTTCGAACTCATTGCCATAGTTTGGGTTACCTAGAGACGAGATAAGTAGGATGTTTTGGTCTCAGGTGCTGCGAACACGGATGTACCTCCTTGTAGACGATAAATTTTGACACCTTGTTCGGCCTTGCACTTGAAGATTCTGTCGAGACGCCATTCGGGATGGTACGCGGGCGGACGACGAAGATACAACTCAGGGGTAAGCCACCAGTCCTAGACGGGGAGAATGGACAATAGCATGAGTGACAAGACACGTAATAAGACGTTCTGATGCGTACGAGGATGAAGATGGCCTCCTTGGCATTGTCCAACATCTCAGACAGGGCCCACATGTAGTCGTGTCCGTCGATATGCCTATAACGATTGGTTTGGTTGTTGACATAGATACTTGTTTCAGACGCGTACCATTTGACATCGTTGCCGCCTCTCTCACCCGCAAAGCCATCGAAACGATGGCCTGCTCTGATCTCAGCCCTCACTTTATCTTGAGCAATCTCCTCTGGCTCGTCATGGCGTCCTGCGAGAGCGACGGTTTAGTTATGCGCGAGAAGACGCGGTTGGAACGCACGATTTGGGTTCCATCTGCCTGTCAACAATGTAGATAATGTATGATTCTGGATAGCTAAAAGGAAACTTTACCTATGACTCCAGCACGAGCATGCTTGAGGCCTTTGTTGACCTTAGCTTCGAGTCCTTTGAAGAAGGACATGAGAGAACGATAGAAACGAATGATGGTGGTTTGGGATCAAGTCTTTGATTATAACTCTGACTAAGACAGACGTTTGAAATGTTTCACGCCACCAATGACGCGTGCTTGCCTTAAACTCGACCACGATAGCCTCTTTGGAAGAGTTCCTCTACATGTCCGACGCGATCCTCCCCTATCTCGAATGCCCTCCGCCTCTCAACCACACAGAGCAGCACTCCTACCTCGTCGCCAGCCTGGAGTTCGCATACACCGCCGTCGAACTTGTCGAAGCCCAGCTCGAGCGCAGTCTTCGTGCCGCACAGGACGGTCTTTCAGCCGCGTTGACCGAAGGCGAGATTCTCGAGATGGAGAGGCTTCTTTTGGCAGAACAGAAGAAGATGGACGATATGAAAGCCAGTTGTCGACTTCGTACCCAGCGAATTATCGAGTCCAAGCATCGTCAGAGTACGAGTTCTCATCGAATCTCTTACGTCCTCGTCACTGGCTCGTTATAACCAGCGCCGTCAGCAAAATGTGACAAACCCAAGACTAAAAAGTTGGACTTGTTGGGTTAACGATGTCCTATTCTCTTTTGGTGTCGTTCCTTTGTCTGCAGACTTTTTGAGCTTTTTATTCCCTATGAAGTCATGTCGAATTAACTAAACTTCTGGGACTGATTTTCCACATAAATTTTGTCGATCCTGGACTGCCGAACTGGAACTGCCGAACTTGCTTTTTTTTTCTTCGCTTCTGGGCTGTTGACTGTGGGACTTTGGGCTCCTATGTACAGATTTCGGAACTGGACTCCTCTTTCTCAAATGCATATTGTGGGAATGGTTATACGCATACAGTCATCATGTCACATCAGAGAGTGTTCTGAAATAAACTTGTTGCAAACATATCCATCGTAGCACGCGCTTTCTCACATAATTGCAATGGACCGTGTACGAACTCGCATCCTCGTCTAATATTAAAAATGAGGAAACCAAACGGAGGCGTCGACACCTTGAAATAATATCCACGTCCAATATATATCCTACCATCCATATTCGCGACCATCATCCCATCCATACCTGCGCCCATACCATCTATCTCCCTTATACCTCCACCTATCGTCCCCCCAACGATTCTTACGATATCCATACCCACGGTTCCTACCACCCCACCACTTATAATCACCACGATCATAATAACGATCATCGTCCCAGTCGTCATCACCCCACCAACCACCACGACGATAGTGATGTACTCCCGACTCTCTATGCAGGACGGACTGTACGCGGTGCGGAGGGTTCCATATGGGCTTGGGCTTGTCATCGGATGGTTGGTCCTGGTCGTGGACTGGTTTAGCATAATAGGGATCATTATGCTCGGTTGAGCACTATGGGTCGCAGGTTAGTAGCAGAAAGGAGGTTAATGACTGAGCCGAGGCCGACCTCGTTCATCGTCAAAGAGACGTCGTTCGCGGATGCAGCGAAGGAAGGGACGACAAACGACACTTGCAAGATGATTGCGCTGAGTACCATGGTATTGAGCTTCATATTGTAAAGTGTGTTATATGTTGAGTGAGCTGTAATCCGAAGAGGGTTTGTTGGAATACTACAGCCCCAGCCCTCAGACGGGCGGGGTATTTATACATTACATTTTTTCTAGAGGGGCCACTAACGTATTTAGAACACGCCACGCATAGCCTTTTTGGAGCGATGAGGCGCAATTGACCTACTTGGGTGTATGAAAAAAAGGAGGTCGGAAAAGGAGGTTACGGACGAGGCGGATCTTGTGAAATGTAAGTATGATGTGACCGAGCCACGTCTCTATACTAGATGCGTCCAAGCAGCCAAAAGGGCAATGTAATGTGACTCAAATATTGAGTGACGTTTCAAACGTGAAAAATAAAGAACGATTGGGCTATCCATAGAACCAGTGATGGGGATCGAACCCACAACATTCGCCTTAGAAGACAAGTTAGGAAAGTGATGCTATATCCATTGAGCCACATTGGCTTTGCCCCCTTTCTCGTAGTGGACACAGAGCATTGGGGATATTCAATTGTGCAATGGTCGCGTTATTGAAAGAAATCGTGAACTATCATGAGCGAATCAAACTTGATTCAGAATGGTCCAATTGAAAAATCTCATCACGAAAATTGTTAAAGAAGCGATGATATATATATATTTAATTGGCTGAGAAGATAGAAAAGTAAGCAGAAAAGGAAAATGGCAGTGTAAGCGCGAAGAAGAGAATACTTTGAATGTAAAGGGAAAAGAGATTACACAATAACGTGGTCAAGAAAATAAGCGGAAATTATACAAGACTGTCAAAGAACCACAAATCGGCTCGGACAGGCATGATCAAGGTCGCATCTAGTGATGATGACCGTCATGATGACCGTGGTGGTGGTGATGTCCATGGTGACCATGACCATGATGACCGCGCTCTTCCAACTCTATATCCCTCTTCCAATTCCATCCATACCCATCATCATCGCAATCATCATCCCACCCATCATCCCAATCATTATCACCCCACCAATTATTACCTCCCCCATTACCTCCATTCCCGCCATTACCTCCATTCCCACCGTTCCCGCCATTCCCACCCCAGCTTCCACTACCCCCATTCCCGCCATTTCCGCCGTTCCCGCCGTTCCCGCCATTACCACCATCGCGGCGACTGTACCAGTGATAGGGACGTCGATGTCCATGGCCTTTCCAGAAGGGACGGTGAGGTTTGATCCAGAAGGGACGCTTATGGTGATATGGTCGCCTGTGGTTGTCCCAGCCCCAGTGACCAGGGCGATTATTATAAGCTATGTGATAAATCATAAATGAGTTCAGAGCAAGAAGGCTTTTCAGAAAACGTTGACCTCGTCCAAATTCTTGACCTCAGAGGTAGGAGCACCGAGGGCTGGGACGAAGAACGCCGCTTGCGCAAGGATAGCGGTGATTGAAAAGGTAGAGAATTTCATGGTTGTTGTAGATTGATTGATGTGAGAATAAATCTAATAGCGTTTTCTAATCAGATGAGAGTGGAATGAATTACTGAAGTCCAGTATCGACTTTGGGGGGTCTTTTACTCTGGAAAGGGGCTACTGACGTATTTGGAAAGCGCCACAATGTATGGTGGCGAAGAACATAGTTTTCTCGATAACAAAAATAATCTTGAAAAGGAGGTAAACAAGGTTTTGTCCTCATGAAAATTGACAATCGGAACGGATGGGGATTCTTTGAGTGAATAGCTGTTGTTCTAGATAAAATAGCAGCTGTTCACAGCTGTTCTTCCAGGAAGAACAAGCTGCTGTGTTCCACAAGTATAAGCAGGTGGATGAAAGAGTGCCACAATTTTGAATTTGATTACATATATGAGGTGTTTATGTTTCTCCTTTGGCCATAATCAGTTTGTATCGAGTTGGTGAGTTCTAATAACACGTTGTTCTCATCTTTTCTATCAGATGAATGATGCTGTTAGTCGAGCAATCTTTTTCGTAAAACACATAAAATGATTCGTTCAATGCGCGGAAGGATTTGCTACAAAAATTGTTCCTATTCGCTACGACGTAACAACGATGAACCTCTTAGTACTCTCTGACTTTTCATCGGTATTTGGCAAAGGTATACTGCATGGAACATCCACTAATGAGGTTCAATTATAACCACGACTTGTGAAGCAACTGGCTGGCACTCACTATGGTTGCGCATTGTCAATTCTTCCTGTAAAATAACAACAACTCAACTGTGGCCACTCAACTGTGGGCCTGATTCAGCCAATGAGCTGTACCTCGCGAGTTTGTACGCGAGACGGGGTGGAACGTGCTCAATACTTTCCCTGTTAAAAGGATTCTTGAAAAAGGAGTTGGAAGATGGCTCCTTACGTCTGCCATCTGTGTAATAAGTAAGACGTGGTCAAGTCTTTGCTTCTGTAGACGACAAGGAATGACCTACGGGTAAGGAGGGGAAATGTGCATGCCTCCGACATTGGATCCGGTGACGTATCCGTATTCGATGAGTATTCATTTTTAATTACGCCTTGTTCGCTATCTGATTCTATATCCATGTCCTCATTCATGTAATCGTCCATGTCATTTTCGTCGTTCTCCATTCTTGTTGGGTTGGCCTACAGAAAGACATGTTACTATCACCTCATTCGATAAAAGTGGAGATTCTCACCTCTCTTTCCGTAGCCTCCGTTATCACCTTGCACAATTTTTTGTGCTTGTTCCAGTTCGAGCGGTAGTACTCCCCATATCGAACGTCGAGTTTGATGGCTTTTCCGCAGCCCTTACAGTCCACATGATGCACCCCGACATTGGTGGCCCATTCGTCGTTCTCGAGGATGGCCTTTCGGTCTAACGGATCCATATTGTTCTTGCTACCTGCCTTTGCACTCCTACGTAGGCCATTTAATTTGGCAGCATCGGCGGCTCTTTCCCGCCGCTTAACTTGTGAAGATTCGATGAGTCCAGTAGTGGCCTTTCGTTGTCGTTTTCGTTTGATGCCACTGATGTGAGGTAAGTTAGTAGGAGATCATGGGAAGTTATGATTCTTGCCTTGCATCTAAATGATCGATGTCGGTGATTTCTAAAGAAGGTTTGGGGAAAGAAGAACAAGACGTAACAATAAAATTCAACGTGCCTGGCTTATTTTCAAAAACAAGTGCAGCGATCTCTCGTTGGCTCATCGCGCTCGACGTATACAGATAACGAGCATAGGCAGGGAAGAGATGCGAGTCTTGACTCGGTGGTCGACTAAATCGTGGCACACGTGGACAAACTGGCCGCTTTGACGATCTGGTGGCGGTTCATTGTTCTAAGTTGCCGGACATATCGTTATTTCCTCAAACAGACGGCCGTGGCCCATCCAAAACAAGTGCCGTTTTTTGTTTTGTACTATCAGCAGCCTAACATCGTTCACTCATCACAAAAAACTACTCGTCGTCGCCGCTTCAAAGATGGTTGACAAGATCTTACTTGATTTAATGCCAATTACTGTATGTCTGGTTTAATTCTACTCATTCGCAAGGTCAGACATAAGTACGAGGATAGCCGCTACATCTCTTACTCTGTACCAATCCAAGACTTTTCGGCTACGCGGGTCGCTCGCCAGTCCTCGTGCTACTTAGTGGCCTTTGTAGAGTCGGAGGCGAATGCAAAGTTGAATGAGATGATTGGCGTCACTTGAATATCTTAGATCCAGAATTCTGAAAATCTGTAGTGGCACGTCAGGACCAGGGTAGAAAACAGATTCTGTAGTTGTTGGCCCAGGGAATTGTTTTCAACCTCTTTCACGTCCTTCACAGATTCCGGAAGACACCATCTGTTCCTGAGAGCTTGAGGATGATCGATATAGTCAGGGTACTTCCACGCCACCCATGATCCAGGATCTAGAACAGAGAATCAAAAAGAACGCCACATAGTGAGTTCAGGAGTCAACTCATTTAGATAATTCGTCCAATAATAATAAGAAACCTTGCGGTAGTGTTGGACACCTGCTAGTGGTCATGCGTTTCGTGAAGACGACGCGTCGCGTCCTCGGCCGGGCCGTCTCTGACTGTCCTCGATCACATGACTGTCAACAGCGATCAGAAATGATTTACTTACTGCGCTGCTCGCTGTTTGCGACGACGAAGGCTGCATGGACAAGTTTGCGACTCTTAAGCCTGTCCGGCTGTATGCTTCCTCAGGTGCTCGACTTCTACGTGGTGGAACGGTTGCTTCCAAGAACCCATTCACGCCAGCCCTCATTGGACGATTACCAGCAGACTTGCACCAGCTCATTCTCTCTTTTCTTCCGATTTCTGATGTTCCAGCCTATGCACGGTCTTCAAGAGCGCTTAATTCCTTGATACAGGAAGATAAGTTCTGGGATACTAGATGGTCAGCGTTGGGTATAGAGAAACATGGTCTCGGAGTTGTGCTCGACACTCTTGAGAATGCACAGAAGAGCCAGCTCGGAGTGGTGCGTTCCATACAATCTCCCATAATTTCTGTGTCAAATGACGATGATTTCGGCGATTTTGCAACGGCAGAAACTGTCGCAGGATTTCCAGTACCACCTCCGCTTTCATTGTCATATCCAATACCATCGACAAAACGGACGACATACATCCGAGCACAGTCTACTGAAGCCTCTTGCATTGACATTGGCTTCAACAGCTCCTCATCTAATCCTATCCACCCTTTCTACCTTCTTTGTGTCGCCGCAGAGCCCTCTCACGTCGCCGGCTTCGCAAAACAACATCGACGGCCTCCAACTACGTACCCGCGCAAAGGCCTTACGCCTTCTTGCCCTCTTTCTCTCCTCAGCTGTCCAACCTCTTCGTTCATGGTATACCCTTCGGCAGGCTCTTCAGACCGCGATGGATCGATTCGACGCAGGGCTTCTCGCGGCATTTGACAGTGCCGATGGACGTGGGGATGAGGGGGGTACGCGTGAAGCTGCAGAATCTAGCTGGGAGGTGTGAACTGGAAATGCGACTGAGTGGGAAATGGGCAAGATGTGGGCTGAGAAGCGCGAGATCTTCTATGTACAGGGCCAGTGGGACCCGTTGACCAATTTCACGTACGTTGTGCGGCTCTGCGCGTGTCCAAACTCAATGAATTAACAGGGCTGATGGAGCGTTGGACTTTGACGCGATGGACGAGTTCATGGGAGGTGTTTTGAAGGCCATCGAGGAACATGGGTCGCGGGCCGTTCGTGTTTTTCCACCAGCTGCTCAGGTGCTAGTATTTTTGCAGAACGCGTTGCTACTGATGTGGTGCGTCTTTAGTTTGCCTACCATTACTCCTCTTTTAATTCTGTAAAGGTCGGAGAATATATAACAACACTCTTAACACACGCACGCGCCGCTACAAACTCCTCCATCTTAACTGCCTCCTCGTTCAAGGAGGCTTGGCGTATGGTCGATGCCTTAATACGCGTGGCACAAGCACGACCTCGGGACAAAGACGTCGTAGGACCAGAACACATCATCACAACTACAAAAGCCGAAGATGTCGTGTAAGTGGTATTCCCACCGCGAGCCGGTTCCTCTCACCGGAAACAGGTATCAGATGTTCGAAAACAATATGGACGAGTACCTCGATGAGGAAGTTGAATCCGTCAAGAACGTCTTTAGCGCGATCTGTAAAGCATAGGACCTATCAACAAACAGCTCCGCTTCCTCAGCTGTATCCGCGGAAACACAGCAATACCATCACCAACACACCTCCCAGCCCCGCTTCCTGACCTCCCAAAACCCCGCACAAATCAAGCGCAACGTCCTAGCATCCTTCACATCCGTACTTCTCCTCCCTGTGACCATCGTTCCCCGCACCGTTGGTGCAGTTGGTGGGGCAATCGTCAGCGGCGGAACAGCAGCCGTGCAAGGTATTGCGATGCTCAATCCTACGAGATGGGGAAGGAGCGCCGGCGGAGGTGGTGGAAAGTATAGTGGTGGTGTCAGCAAGACGGGTTGAGGAGCTAGTGGGCATGGAAGTGCATATCAAGCGTCAGAGGAGGGGAGCACGGTGTTCGAGGTTGGAGATGTTGATGAGGATGGAAATGAGAAGACGGAGATGGGGGATGAGAAGGAGCTGGATGTACGTATTCAGAATGGTATGTTTGCCTCTCTAGCCTCGTCGGTTTATGGTGCTGATTGCCTGCTTATTCCTTTTACTCGTGTAGGCTCACGGACCTCCCCTGCTCCGACTGTAATATCCTCGGCCACGTCGCGGACACTGACCTCGTCATCGTCGGCACTGGAGAACAAGCTCGAGCTCCTTCTCTCACTCGATGTGGCACTAGAAGTGATACACGCAGACCGCGAGGCGCTCAAGCGTGTTGAGACGTTCGCAGGATACCCAGGGCACTACGGACACCGTGTTCGAGACACCATTGAGGAACTATCTACCCTCCCGCTTGGCGCACTTGGGGACGAGCATCTTCGCAAGGGTTTTGCAAAGTATGCCTTCTGTTATCGTGGAATGGGCTGCTGATGGAATGAGCGACAGAGCGACAGAGCAGATGCGGGAGTATAAGCCGGCAGAACATGAATGGATTGCTGGTCAGTGATGGATTTCTAAGTATGATGTATAAGATCATGTCTAAACTACCTGGCATTTCTCTCAGTGAGCTGTTCTTCATTCAGCCGCCTTTATTTGCTATTCAACTGAAATCGGTTGTGCAGGGACTTGCGGTTGGTGATCCCTCGTCTTGTTTCAGGTAAAAATCTCATATCAACAGCCATGAAACCGAGAGCGGATAGGGCGGTGTAGTTGGCAGCCGGCTTGACGTCTATGGCCACACAGAACCTGTAATGCGTTGATCTGAGCATTTGTCCTGTATGCACGGGGTTTAGTAGATGGTCTATATCAATTTTCGACCTGACGGCCGTCCTTGCAGGACAATCTGGGCACAAACACCTATTCCTCAGCACTCCTGGTTGGTGAGAAGGGAGCTGATCTCATTCTCGAGGAACGCGGTTCGTGGCCTCCCTGTCTTCGCAGTTAGATCCTTCTGCTGAATGCTTTTACAGGTATGAAAGTCAGACTCCCGCATGCACCTGTCCCCCATGCCCGCATTCCAACGCAAGTCCCCGCGACTCAACACGTTCGCTGAACGTGCTTAACTTGACAACCTGAGACATTGTCCCGCTATCTGAACAAAGGTAACATCCTCAATCTGTGCCATGTATCTTTGTAGTGTATACTCTCGAAAGTGATTTTGAATCTTTATGGTATTTAGGGTTACTTAGGGTTAGAATGAGCCCAATCACTTGGGTTAGAGTTTAAGCGGTTAGGCTAGAAGTCGATTGCACAGGCAACAGGATGGAGAGAAATCCACCTACCTGTTTCGACTTATAAGTCTCATCAGGCCTATGTGTGCTTGTTTATGTTCTTGTTCCCTTTATGGACGTTCTTTTGTTGTCCAAAAAGGCCCTTGTCAGCTGATAATGTGAGTGATAACTGCCATTGGCTAGCTATAATTGGAACAAAGATCCCTTTGTTCCAAACGGGGAACAATGACTGTTCCCTTGTTCCAAATCCGGAGAACAAAGGGATTGCCTAATAAGGCCTATCCTTTGTTCCCATTTGGAGCAACTATCTAAAAAGGAAACCCTTTCCCATCTGCCTACCGTTACTTTTCCCACCAAAGGTAATCAGTTTCGGCGTGGTTCAAATGGTAATCAATGAATCCGGCATCTCCCAAATCAATGGTTCGATGCATATACCATGTCCTATACTACGGAGAACGAACTGACCGTGTTATAGTTCTGTGTCGGTGGACTAGAGACCGTAACCCGAGCCCCGGGCTCCAAGGAGTCCGACAGTATCGCGATGAGGGACCGTTAGCTTAGCTGACCGAAGTCAGTACTTTGGTTAGGGTTTCGGTTAACCTAGGGTAAAGGTTAGGCTGGTATATACAGTATTATCAGCAATAGCCTATAATAAAATAGGATAGACATACGTTAGTGTCCGGGTTAGGGTACTTGGGTTCCGGACTTCAAGGAGGTTAGCTTCGTCCTCACTTGATAACGTAAACGTCTACTTACCGCAAGGGGGCAAGAAAGAACTTGTGAGCCGCTTGAAACTAAACCACGTGATTTTTCCCATGCTATTACTAACAAGGTAATCCGATCACATGATTCTTAGGGTTAGGGTTACTTAGGGTTAGAATGAGCCCAATCACTTGGGTTAGAGTTTAAGCGGTTTGGCTAGAAGTCGATTGCACAGGC
>QGOB01001666.1:0-13171 GCA_003313055.1 Termitomyces sp. MG145
AGAACACCTCCATGCTGAAGACACCCCCGCCAAACCCAAAATGGAGGAGCAAATCCTACGCAAAGTAGTCCCCCCTGAGTATCACGAGTTTGCCAACATCTTCTCTGAAGGTAGCGCCAAGGAACTTCCCGCCGAACCGATCATATGACCATACAATTGACCTCAAAGAAGGCACCTCCCCCCCATTTGGCAAGGTCTACAACATGTCTGAAGTGGAGCTCCATGCCCTCAAGGACTACCTTGATGAGATGCTTGGCAAGGGATTCATCCGACCCTCGAACTCTGCTGGTGGGGCACCCGTGCTATTTGCAAAGAAGAAGGATGGCTTCCTCCGGCTCTGCATTGACTACTGGGGACTGAACAAATTCACCAAAAAGAACCGGTATCCCCTCCCCCTCATCAGTGACCTTGTCAACCATCTCTGCAGTGCCAAAATCTACACCAAAATAGACCTCTGGTTGGGTTACAACAACGTGCGCATAGCTCCAGGACACGAGTGGAAGACCACCTTCTGCACCCGCTACGGACTCTATGAATACCTTGTCATGCCCTTTGGAATGACCAACTCCCCTTCCACCTTCCAATACTTCATGAACAACATCTTCCACAACATGAGCAATGTCTTTGTGATCATGTACCTCGACAATATCCTCATCTATTCTAATTCCCTCGACAACCACTGAGGGCACATATGCCAGGTCCTGGAGCACCTTTGGAGATACCACCTCCACACCAAACCAGAGAAGTGCACCTTCCATGTCATGGAGGTAGAGTATCTGGGTGTGATAGTCTCCCCAGATGGAGTGCACATGGACCCGGTCAAGATCCAGGCTATCCTCAACTGGCTGCCCCCCTGGAACGTCAAGGAGGTTCAATCCTTCCTGGGCTTTGCCAACTTCTACCGCCAGTTCATCAATAACTACTCCAGCATCACAAAACCTCTCAACCGGCTCACCCAGAAGGACACTCTGTGGAATTGGGACAGCAAGTGCCAGAGCATATTTGAACTCCTCAAATCTGTCTTCACCTCCACCCCAATCCTCCAGCACTACGATCCCTCCCTCCCCATTGTCCTGGAATGCGATGCCTATGACTATGCTATCACCAGCATCCTCTCGCAGATGGACCCCAGTAGTAGCGAGCTCCACCCTGTTGCCTTCTACACATGCTCAATAATCCCGGTGGAACCCAACTACAATGTCTACAATAAGGAGCTGCTTGCCATAGTCAAGACCTTCAAACAATGGCAGGCCTACCTCAAAGGGGCACCCCACCACATCCAAGTCTACTCTGACCACAATAACCTCCAGTACTTCACAACCACAAAACAACTCAGCCGCCACCAAGCCCGCTGGTCAGAAACCCTCTCAGAGTACAACTTCACCATCCACTACTGCCCCAGCCACCTTGGAGCCAAACCTGATGCCCTCACCTGATGCCCGTACATCTACCCAAGAAAGTCATTCGAGGCAGAGCGGAACTCCTTCAACCATCAAGTTGTCATCCCCCTGGAGCACCTCCATGCCGTGCTGATCATGAACAAAGAAGGGATCCTACACCAAATCCGCAACGCACCCCCAGACCACTTCTTCACTCAGCACAACCCCCAGAATGCCCCGGAAGGAGCCCCACTAACTCCGTCAACCTTCATCATATCCCCTGACAACTCCCTCCTCCTCCGGGATGGCCGCATCTACACCCCAGACCACAAAAAGATATGCCTTGACATCCTCCAACAACACCACGACCATAAGCTGCGGGAACACCCAGGAATCCGTAAGACTGTCCAGCTCATCTCCTGGACTTACTTCTAGCCCAGACTCAAATGCGACGTCACCTGGTATGTCCAAGCCTGCGAGTCTTGCCTGCAGGCCAAAGTCCCCCATCACTGCCCTTATGGTCTCCTTAAACCCCTCCCATCAGTTGCCACTCCTGGTCCTCCATCTCCCTAGATCACATTGTTGAGCTCTCTGACTCCGACAGCTTCGATGCCATCCTTGTGGTAGTCTGCTGCCTCACAAAACAAGCCATCTTCATTGCATGCCACACCACCAATGATGCCCCGGAGTTTGCCCGGATCTTCCTCAAACATGTGTCCTCCAAGCACAGGCTCCCCGACAACATCATCTCCGACCGCAGCTCCCTCTTCATCTGCTGGTTCTGGCAGTCTCTGTGTAAGGCCCTGGAAATCAAAACCAATCTATCCACCACCTACCACCTGGAGACCGATGGACAGACCAAACACGTGAACCAGACCCTGGAGCAGTACCTCCACCTCTATGTCAACTACCAGCAGGATGACTGGCAGCACGATCTGCCCCTGGCCGAGTTCATGTATAACAACACCCCCCACTCAGCCACCAGAATTTCCCCCTTCTATGCCAACAAGGGCTACCACCCCTGGCTCACCCTCTCCCTTGACAACATACCCTCACACGTTGCCCACAAAGTTGCACAAGATCCCCGGTCCCTTCACAAATTCCTCTGGGAAGAAATCGACACTGCCAACAAAGCCTACACCAAGCACGCTGACTCCTGCCATGAACCCACCCCTGACTGGTCCCCCGGAACTCTTGTATGGCTTGACCGATGCAACATCAAAACCCACTGACCCTCCTCAAAATTCAACCACAAGCGCTTTAGACCCTTCAAGATCCTCCAGAAAGTCTCGACGCATGCCTATTGACTCAACCTACCCCCGACCCTCAAAGAACTGCATCCGGTGTTCCATGTCTGACTCCTTGAAGAATATGCCCTGAACCCCTTCCCTGGCCAGCGACCCAAATGACCTCCACCAATCAAACTTGAAGGTGACAACTGATACAAAGTTGATCAAATCCTTGACTCCTGGCAAGTCTGCAACCAGATCCTTTACCTCATGCATTGGAAAGGTTATGGCCCCAAGGACGACACTTGGGAACTCCGTGAGAACCTCTCTGGAGCTCCTCTGGTGCTCTGGGACTTCCACCGGTGGTACCCCAGCAAGCCCTGGGACCCCTGGGACTAGATCCTACAGATGGCAGTAGTGGGCCTAACCCCTGCCTCTGGATTTGCTCAGGATTCAACTCCCACCAGTACCCCTAAGCCCCTTTTCACCCCTCCCCTACCCCTCACTAATCGCAAATTCCAACAAAAGGTTTATTCCAAGAAAACAAAGACAACAAAAGTCAAAACCACGGAGCAGTATGTACAACTCTAAAAATACACTATATTATGCAGGGACCTGGAGATGCAAGGACAAGAAACTGCCCCCTCACCCTGCTTGCTTGACCCTCCCCGTGCCATTCCCCTCCTCCAGAACTGCCACCTACTCGACCAACAGGGCCGCCTCCATTTGTGCCGCCACCGTTGCAATGTGATCCTCCTGCCAGGGTAGGAGTTTGCCTGCATCCACCGCCACCTCCAGCCAAGTCCCTGAGGCCACCACATTCCGCCGACGGTGCCCCGCCAGCACCCAATCCAACTGTGCCATCCCATGCTTGACCTCTGGCGGTGGCACCTGGTGCAGGTGGGACAGGCCCTCTTGAAGGGACGCAAATGCTGCCGAAGACACATCCAGCAGGAGCCAATGCTCCCGTGCCCAGCCTAAACGGCCCAAGTTAGTTGTGCAGAGGTTCGGAACTGGAGCACTTACGCATCACCTTGCCTTGCCCCGTGTCCGCCTCCCGCAGAGCCCAATCCTGCCTCCAGACCGCCGCCTCCCCCTCTGCTCAGAGAGTAGCCTCCTCTGCAACCCACTTCCCCAGCTCAACAGCCCAGGACAACAGGAGCACCAGGTGCGCCCGGGATGCTGCCACGGTGTCCTCAAGCTGCTGGATGTGTGCCTGGAGACCCCGTACCTCCACCGCTCAGGTATTGACAACCCCCATGGCTGCCTCCAGCTCCCTCCTCACAGCATCTCGCTCCCCCCGCAGCTCCTGCAACTCTGCTTGGGCCTTCCACAACCCTGCCTCCACCCCAATTGCCAGCTCATGCCTCGCCGCATCCCACTCCCTCCAGAGGCTTCCCTCCGCACAACCTCCCCCACCAGGGCCTCCGCCCACCAACGCTCCCCAGAGGGGCCCGCCTTGGGGGAAGAAGACCACTGTGGCTGCTTGGGGGGTCAGAACCGGGCCCCAACAACCTTGGCACCCCTCGAGGTGGCCCCACCTTCACTATTGCCCCGGACCCTACCCCGCTCCCCCCCGACTCCCGATGCCCCCCCATGCATGCCTGGACCCTGCTCCCAATCTAGGAATGGCCTTCATCTGGGCCAAAACCCACTCCATACCCCATTCTTGCTCCTCCGCTACACAAGTTGCCTTCCAGAGCTGGGACACCAAACACTTCTCATGATGGGCCTGGCAGGCCTTGCACATGGAAGAGTCTCGTCATGACCCTGCCTCCAGAGCAGTGAACTTGCAGGGGTAGCCCTGATGAGCACAGAAGACACACTAAGGAGCCCAGATCAGCCCCAAACCATGTAACAAGGAGGGGCCACTCACCAGACCATGTGCCTGACACCATGCAAGGGTCGGGGGACCCCAGGCCCAGGACAATGCCTCCACCACCTGCTCCGGCATTGCCACTGCCTGGGAGACCCAATGCTCTGGGGACAACTCAGCAATGTGGGGAGCTGATTGGGCCACCACCTCTGGGCAGGGTGGGGCCTGCTGGGATGGGCCCACCCCTGGAGTTTGCATTGACACCTCTAAAACATGAGTTAGCGCTGGGCACTGAGGGAACTCCCCTACTCACATTGACGGAGCATTGCCAACAGCTCACACGCATCGTGGCATCAGTCAAAGGTGGCCAAGCGCACCTCGTACACCTCCCAGGACGCCACACAATTATCGTTGGAGGAGGGGGGAGTAGGAGAATCAGAGGGTGAACTGGGCGAGGACATGGCAGTATGAAGAACCAACTGCGGTGAGCCCCCTTTTATCCTCCCCGGAGCACCTTCTGGACAGCTGCCATACATCTTTGACTTCAATTCCAAGGACTTCTGTGCCAACACTAGCTTTGGGTTTGAATTCCCACAACACTGCCACCACTGCCCCCGTCTCAAAGGGTCTCAACGCTAAAGGGGGGGTAATGTCACAACCCTGCCATCTCTGGACCCCCATACGCTGCCCCTGCCCCAACACACACCTCCCCCGCACCCCTTGTGCACTTCCAGGACCGCCAACAACCTTTAAATGCTGCACCGGCAACACCCATGGCCATCCCCAAACAGATCCCCAGCCATCACCAGACCCCAGCATCTTGGCCGACACGTCACCTCCAAGGCTTCCCTGTCACCAGACGCACCTAGACCCCCGGCATCCCGGCCATCACATAACATTCCACAACATTCCTCCCATGAACCATCGGCACATCACAAGGCCACTGCTTCTGTGGTGCCAAGGGGCGCCACCACCACACACCACAACCACTGATCTGCCTGATGCAAGACCGCCGTAACCCATGCCAGCACGCCCCGACAACTATCACAACCCTGGGGGCTGGGAGTCAGTCCTGGGACTGAGCCGGAGGAATCAGATGCCTTGGTCCTGGGCTAGAATCCTACCCGGGACTTAGCAGAAGGGTAGTACTTAAGCTAGGGGATAGCATACGAGTGAAGTAGTCTTGATATTAACTGTAGTTCTCCGTATTTCTGTGTTCTTCGTCTCTGTCTCTATCTCAATCTCAATCTATCCTCTCATCTCTCTCTCTCTCTTTCGTCTTGTCTCTCGTCTCTCGTCTCTCATCTCCATGCCTCATTTCCATTCTGTGACTCATCTCTCTGTTCTGTATCTTTTCTCCATTTCTCCATCTACTGTTCTGTACCTCCCTCTCTCTATCTCTATTTCCTACTCCATATCCCTCCCCATTCCCCAATTTCCTGACCAACCCATCCCCTGCCCATTCTGTATCTACTCCTACTCACTTCCAAACATACTCCCATTTCCTGACCTGTAGTACCCCCCCATTCTCCGTTCCCCCCCTCATTACGACCCTACCCTACCCCCCAGACTTGTGCTCCTCTACCTGGAGCACTTTTGACCTCATGCGCATCGCTACTCATACCCCGGAGCATCCGGACTTCACTCTGGGCCACTTGTAGCTGCACTGGAGCTTCCGCAAAGCCACGGACCTGTACTTAGCCTCCCAAGCTCGCCTAGTAAGGACTCGCCAGTGTAGCTGAGCCCCCATCATCAGCGGGACCTGACAATAATTGCCTCATTCTATCAGTACCATTGCTTCCATATATATCTCATCCTTTCAGCCTATGCTTTCCTCCTACATATATCTGTCTATCAAGGCTATAAAACTCATCTTCTCTATATATCTGTCTACCAAGTTGATAGAACCATGCATTAAGCTATCTGTTTCTGATCTTTCCACCTCTTCTGTTGTTCAGAGCTACTGAGTATTGGATTTGTGATGAATAAATCAAATGACATTGATAGCCTTGGAGAAAGTCCCTCTGTTTAGATTGTGCAATGGCATCAACTATTTGATGTGTACTTGGTAACTCAAAGGGAAGGAATCTGGAGTGTCAATGTCAGAGTTGTTGTAGTTTCAGTCAGTGTTGTCTTCATCCTTGTTTAGAAGAGGCATTGTGCCTCAAAGAAATTACAAGGAGAACTTGGCTGAAGTCTACTGCAAGGTTGCTAAAGCACATTCAAGTTGAAATCATATGTAAGAGAAGTGGCAGGTATATCCAAAACTTCCATGATATAGAAGAAGGAAGTAATGCAAGGTACACTAAGCAGGATCTTGGAAAATACATTGTTTACTTGTCATTTACAAGCTAGTTGGAAATGTTAGTGAGAACACATATGACTGCATCCCTCAGCACAAGACTCATTCTACATTCATCCTGTTTCTCCATTCTGTGAACAGTTAGGAACTCCCAGATCTGATCTTATCTGATCTAATTGCCTCTTGATTCCAATTTCAGCACAACAATGATTTCATGCTTTCTATTAGTCAATCTTTGTCAGGGAATATTGTGTGACAATTTCTCAAAAGATGATACATACAGCTAGTGATGGACATAGAGCAGCCTTGAGGATGTGATATCAGAGGATAGGGAGACTCAATCTGGAGACTAATGAATAATAACCCCTATAGGATGTGTTAGGATAACATGAATCAAAGTCTCTTAAAATGTTCAAGTGTTTGAGTATTGAAAGTCAGGAACTTGATATAGGAAGTGGCCAAGAGTTGTAAAAATCTTCAGTACACCTCAGAAGAACATTGAATGACCACATCCTTAATATCTTGATGACATCTGGCAAGATCCTCATTAGAAGAAAGTAAGTTGTGCCTCCTACTCTAAAGCATTGACCTGTCAATATAAGCAATCTGTGACAATGTAAAATGACATTTACTTGAGCAAGGAACTTTTGCAAAGTCAAGGCTACTTGTTTACCATTTATATTTGTGCAGAAGCTAGGAGGTCTGTTAGTTGTTGGAAATTCACATTTGCATGTATTCCTATAGCTGTGATTGGATTCAAGTAATGCTGTTGAGCAAAAATGACACTTTTGCCTTGTGTGCCACCTCTTTTAGTGTTATGCAGATGTAATTTGTGTAATCCAAGACTTGAGGAGGTATTTTCTATGTCTCCTCAAGTTGGATATACATTTTTTCCAATGTCTCTTCTGTTCATCAATAGCAATTGACATATTATATTTGAGCCTAGAAGCAGACCACTTCTGAGAAGTAAATGAGGACAATGTGAAATCTAGGAATGTTATAGAGGACACTTGGATGAGGGCAGTCTAGAATTTTCTATTCACCAAAGTATGCAAATTGTAATCTTATATAGGAGTGGAATTCATCTTGTATGTGTCAAGCACAGACTCCATTACATTATACTGGTTCTGTCTTTTCTGCTAATTTACCTGGCTGCAAATTCACAGAGTGTGCTTGTGAAAATTTCAGATGATATTTTGGAAAATGAAGTTAAAAGCAGAATTCTGTAGTCTTCTAGCTAACAGTGCACTAACATACCTACCATCAGCAGTACAAATGATCACATGAGAATTGTGATATTTTTCTAATATAAGGCTACTATCTATGCTCATCCAATCATTGCTTGGTTCAGGTCCATCTCAGTACTAGCTTCTAAGCCAGCTATTTTCCATCTAGAACTGGTTCAATGCTTCAGATGTCAGGGCCTCAATGTATACAATGATTATCAAGCAGGTTTCAGGGCCAGATGATGGAAAGGGAGCAGGCCCAACTAAGGGTCTGTTACCACCAATCTATGTTTATTGCTACTTCTAGTGTGACCTGAATTGGATTCATGGAGAGGAATTAGGAGACAAGACAGATTTAAAACAATCTAGCAAAGGGAGGTGAGATCTTCCTTTAGGAATAACAAGCATGACATGATTTGTATAAGGTGACATCTGATATCTCATTGGATTTCCAACTCTATACAGTCTTAGTTGTATGTATCACATGTTATCTAGCATCACAGATCAACTGGCTGCTCAGCCCTGCACCTTCCCATGGATATTAGTCATCACTTCATAGTAATTGGACACTATTTCTCTGCTTATGTATTGTTTATTACTTTAGTCTAGTCACTCAGGCCACTTACCACATTAGCATTAGTAAAGCCCCCATATATGTATATAAGCAGGTTGACAGAGTAGAATACTCTTTGACCTAACAATAACAGCACTTCCCTGGTCTATACAGTTTGCCATCTCTCAAGTTCTTGCCTGCCTTGCCACCTTTGCTTGCTTGCCTTCTAGCTTGCTTGCCTTTGCTCTCACTTGCCAGTCTCCAGGTTGACCTTGCCTTGCATGGAGTATTCTCCCCAACATGAGCACTCCCTTACAATTTGTGCATATTGACAAGTGCTCTCAAGGACCATCTCCTTGGTTTTGCTAGATGTTTTTTACAGTTCTGAGTGGATAGGTCCACCATCTCATCTGCAATGGATTAGAGAAAGCTGATGTAGGTATAGCTGTCCAAAAACAGGACAAATTTTACTAGGGCCAAAGGCCAACTAAGGTCATCTGCTATTTGACCAGATCAGATCTTTGTCATAGCTGTTGAAGAGTGTCCAATTGGCTCAATGGTGTAGTATCAAAAGAGGAAGAAGTTTCCAGCCTACTTCAAGATAGCTTCAATGTCTTTAGTCTGATAAATTACAACAATGACATTGGCTACTACTCTAAAGATTTCAGGAACTGGAGATATACCAAAGTTCAGTCTATGATGTTATTCATCAGCTGTCTAATATCTGTTGAAATATCTGAGGCTTACATATAAATATTCTATGGAATACTAACCTATGCTAGTCCTAAACACAAAATGCCTCCCTTGTTGGAGATAAGAGTGGCACAATAGATGTTGTAGGAAAGGTCTGCTAGAAAGCTTCCCTGAAAGTCAGGCTGTTGCTGGTTATGGTAGTAATGTCAACAAAAAGCATCTGCAATCATATTGGAGGTGGGACCCCTGGCCTAGGCCTCTGAGCTTGCTTAGAAGCAGTGGCAGATGACTCAAACAAGAGTGCCCAATGCCTGAATGAATTGAAAGGAGGAGAGAAGATTTTCTTTGCTCAGATCCAACTTGGTACTTGTAACTTGAAACTTGCTAGAAAAGGAGATGGAGACACAAGCATCCTCCTAATTTAGTGCTGTCATTGCTTTGTGGCATGCATATCTGTAAGAAGGTCCAGATGCACATAGATGCACCACCCAGCACAAAACACTTGCTGGATACACAACAAGACTAGCATGATGTCAGAGTTGAACTCAGCCAAGTTGTTTAGAGAGGCCACAAGAAGAGAGTTGAACATAGGACCAGGCAAGGCAAAGGGGAGATGGCAATGAGGGCAGGCTGGGAAAGACTGCAAAATTCCAATGACATGGGAGCCAATCCTAAAAGATAAAAGTGTGGGCACTGGAAGTAGTATATCGGAAGCAGGAATTGTTAAAGAAGTAGAAAGTTGTGAAGGGTATGAAAGAGGTAGGAAGTAGGAATGTGTATGTGAAAAGGGTGGAAAGAAGTGCCATTGAGCCTGTCAAAGCCAAGGAGCAAAGTAGCCATAGTTTGTCTTGCAATACAGGTTAAGAAAGCAGTGAGAAGGTTTAATGGTAGGGCTACCAAGAAGGAATCAAGTAACAGAACTGGCACTACATTGCTTATAGAGCCCTGGGAGTGAGGAGAGAAATGTGAAGAGCAACATCTGCACCAAACTAATGCAGCATGCCATCCAAGGCAGCCATGGGAGAGAACTACAGGGTTGGCTGGAGAATGAGAGAGAAGCTGGACTCCAGCAGAGGCAAAAGCAAATGCTATAAAGATGAGTAGTTGCTGGAAGTCCTGCAACACTAAGATAGAAGTTCTGCCAATAGTCCTTCCAGGCTTGTTACTTTGTGGTTTAGCACTCTATATTCCATGAAAGGACTCCTCTCTGCATTGACTTCTTGATGATTTTTACATGGTATTCCATTACTCTTATAATCACCTCATCCTATCCGGACCACTGGTTCTATACCTTGTCCTTTCAGCCCTCATGTATCAAGCTAGCTGTTTCTCATCTTCTCATCTCTTCTAGTGTCTAGAGCTACTTAATATCTGATCCTTGACAAATAAATTAAATTACATTGATGGCCTTGAAGAAGTCCCTCTGCTTTGATTGTAAAATGGCAACAATTGTTTGATGTGTGCTCTGTAACCATGATTCAAGATTTCTTAATCAAGCCTGAGGCTAATGTGATCAATGAGGTTAAACAGATACTCATATAAGAATACAAACAATTGTAAGAAGTTAATGAAAATATGAGCTAATGCATATTGTGCCCACATCATCTTATAATTTACATTGAGAATGACAATTGTTTGTGCCTACAATGAATAGCAGAGTAATAGACTTTCCATGGAATAACTAAGTGAGCAAGAAGGGGATGCAAGCCTTTGACCTGCTAGAATTATATCCAGATGATATTTTGCCAAGGATGCACAGGATACTTGCTGAATATAAGATCAGCATTGGTTCCAACATGGTCATTCTAGTCCAAGGGCATGACTAAGACATATGATGCCATGGATATGCTGTCACTAGCTGTGAAATGAACCAAGGACTTGATAAGTTGATGAAAGGATATCAAAGGTAATTAGCTTTGTAGACTTACAATTTGTTTGAGGTTTTCAGTATAAGTATCAATGCTGGGCACTTCAAAGAAATGTACTGTGGTTACAATCCTTTAATTTCAGGATTACACAAGACAGAAATAATCCAGTAGTTGGATTAACTGGACATAGTGTAAATAGAAACAGAGAGTGTGTTATATAATGATATGTATTTCATGGTGGGCATAGTCATCAAAAAAGATATGAGCTCACAGAGCTCATCCACTATCATCTAAAGCTCATTCATATGCAGCATAATATTGCTTTTTAGAGGCAAATCTTTTTAATATGAAGCTAGTGGGCCAGCACTTTTGCCCACTAAGCCCTTGACTCAGCATTATTCAAATGCCTGTCTTTGAAGTATTCTTCTTGTTGAGGGTCAATTGGCTGGATCATTGGTTTTTCACTACAGGTCACAAGTATCTAACCTCTCCCTGTCCTTCTAGTTTCTTCCTCTTTTAGAGTTTTCCTCCTAGTGCACAGGACTATTCCTCCAAAATTTACAAAAAATGCTGCAGGGTGGCTTTTAATTTCATTCCTTTCTTGGACATCATCTGCATCATGTTCCTGGTGATCCCATCACCTATGTCCTACTCCCAATCTTTTGTTTTGTCCTCCATTTTCTCCATTTTCTCCATTTTTTAGATCTTATCCTTCTTTTCTTTCCTTCACTAGCTCTACTCTGTATTCCTATATTCTCATGATGTTCCCTCACCATTATTTCCCATTAGCCTTTTTGTTATGTGATGCATCAGTTGATCTTGATTCAGCCAATCATAATTATGAATCCCTCACTAGCTCTACCCTGTATCTGTCACGACCCTGCCATCTGCAGACCCCCACTGGACCCCCATACACTGCCCCAGCCTAACACACACCTCCCCCGCACCCCTTGCGCACCTCTGGGACCACCAACAACCTCCCAACGCTTGCACCGGCAACACCCGCGGCCATCTCTGAACAGATCCCCGGCCATCACCAAACCCCGGCATCTCGGCCGACACATCACCCAAAGGCTTCCCTGTCACCGGACACATCCGGACCCCTGGCATCCTGGCCATCACACAATGTTCCGCAACATTCCTCCTGCGAACCATTGGCACGTCATAATGCCACCTGCTTCTGTGGCGCTGAGGGGCGCCACCACCACACACCATGACTGCCGACCTGCCCGACACAAGCCCGCCATAACCCGTGCCAGCACGCCCTGACCACTATCACGACCCCGGGGCTGGGAGCCAGTCCCGGGACTTGGCCAGAGGAATCAGATGCCTCAGTCCCAGCTAGAATCCTACCCGGGACTTAGCAGAAGGGTAGTACATAAACCATAGGATAGCATATGAGTCAGGTAGTCTTGATATTAACCGTAGTTCTCCGTATTTCCATGTCTCTGTCTCTGTCTCTGTCTCTATCTCAATCTCAATCTATTCTCCTGTCTCTCTCTTGTCTTGTCTCTTGTCTCTTGTCTCTTGTCTCCGTGCCTCATTTCCGTTCCATGACTCATTTCTCCGTTCCATCTCTCTTTTCCGTTTCCTTACCTATTGTCTGTATCTCTTTCTCTCTTTATCCCAGTCTCCTAGCCAACCCACCCCCGCCCCTTCCATACCTACTCCTACCGTTCCCGAACCTACTCCCATCCCTGACCCGTACAATTCCCCTTTGCTACCCATTTCCCCCTTTATTACATCCCTACCCTACCCCCTGCCCTTGCGCTCCCTCACCCAGAGCACTTTCTACTTTGTGCGCGTCACTACTCGTACCCCGGAGCGTCTGGACTTCCCCCAGACCACTCGTAGCTCTACCCGGAGCTTCTGCAAAGCCCCGGACCTGTACTTAGCCTCCCGAGCTTGCCTAGTAAGGACTCGTCAGTGTAGCTGAGCCCCTGTCATCAGCGGGACCTGACATAATATCAAGACCCTACCTTACCCCATACTTAATGGCTACATACACCTACACCTACACCCCTGCTAGGTATGACTATTATGGCCGACCCATCCCCGAGGGCCCATACGCCATTAGCTCCCCCCATACTCCCTACCCCGCACCC
>QGOB01000017.1:0-27897 GCA_003313055.1 Termitomyces sp. MG145
TCATGGAATATGAAGGGATAGGTGGAAGGGACAGAATATTAGGTCTTGAGGCAGCAGGAGGGACCGATATTATCGTTCCCTCCTCAGAACATGAATGTTTCATGGAAACAGTGAAACTCCAGAGATTCTTCATGAGTCTATCATGTTCTATGCAGGAAAGGGTTATCAATTAACTTATTGGTAACGGAACATGGCGGATGGACGGAAAATAGGCAATGTTTCAAGGGAATTCAATAGAAAAGGGATATAGTAATCTACTTATAGAATTCTCAAGTCACATGGAAAGATGGTCTGTGCACCCATTAGAACAGTATAAATAGAGTAGAAATAGGTTAGAATCAACAGGCAATTAGTGGATAAAGGCTCGGTGGTTCCCAGGGAGTGAATCACTTAGGCTGGAGTTCATTGAGAAACCTCTACCTTAGTTTTCAGACTTATAGTCAGGAAACTACTTACATAAATTTAAATACAAAAACTGGTTGCATTAGAACGGTTTAGTGTGATTTACTACCAAGCCCCAGAACTACAGTATCTTGCTTTACCCAAGTACTACACTGGATGCCTTCCACCAGGAGAACGTGGAGTCTGGTAGAATTTGCCCTTCCAAGTCGCCCATGGCCTCCCCCATCTTCTTCATCAAAAATAAGGACAGCTCCCTCTGACTGGTGCAAGACTATTGTGTGCTGAATGCCCTCACTGTCAAGAATTGCTACCCCCTCCCCCTCATCTCCAAGCTTGTCAATAACCTCTGAGATGCATGGTATTTCACCAAGTTAGATGTCTGCTGGGGCTATAACAACATGCGCATCAAGGAAGGAGATGAGTGGAAGGCCACATTCAGGACAAATCACGGGCTGTTTGAACCGCTGGTCATGTTCTTTGGCCTCACCAATAGCCCAGCTACATTCCAGACCATGATGAATGACATCTTCCATGACCTCATTGCAGAAGGAGTGGTGTGCATGTACCTTGATGACATCCTCATCTTTACCAAGACCTGAGAGGAGCACCACCGCATTGTACGCTTGGTTCTGGAACAACTCTGCAACACCAGCTCTATCTCAAACCTGAGAAGTGCAAGTTTGAGCAGACCCGAGTGGAATACCTTGGACTCATCATCTCGTATGGAACAGCAGAGATGGACCCAGTGAAGGTAGCTGGAGTAGCAGACTGGCCAGCACCTTGGAACAAGAAGGAGGTCCAATCTTTCCTAGGGTTCACCAACTTCTACTGGCAGTTCATCCAGGACTTCTCTCATCATGCCTGCCCTCTCTTTGACCTGACTTCAAAGGACCAGCCTTGGCAGTGAACAGATGCTCAGCAAACAGCCTTCGAGACTCTGAAACATGCAGTGACCTCCCAACCAGTTCTCATCTCCCTGGATGACAGCCTGCCATTCCATGTAGAGGCGGACAGCTCAGACTTTGCCACTGGAGCTGTCCTATCCCAGCAGTCTAAGGAGGATGGGAAATGGCACCCCATTGCGTTCTATTCCAAGAGTCTCAATGCTGTGGAGCGTAACTACAAGATCCATGACAAAGAGATGCTGGCAATCATCCGTTCCTTTGAAGAATGGCATCATTTCTTGGAAGGGGCCCGGCATCAGTTTGAGGTCTGGATGGATCACAAGAACCTAGAGTATTTCTGCACCACAAAAAAGCTCAACCGACGACAGGCCCCCTGGTCCCTCTACCTGACAAACTTTGACTTCACACTTCATCACAGGCCAGGTCGGAGTATGGGTAAGCCAGACGCATTGTTGCATTGGGCAGACCACGGGACTGGAGCAGGAGACAATGACAATATTGTCCTGCTTAGGCCAGAGCTGTTTGCAATTCGGGCACTTGAAGGTCTGTAGGAAAGAGAGCGCACTTCATCCCCACCACTACCACCTGCTCCGCACTGGGTGCTGCCAACCTGTACCGCAAAAATGTCTGGAAGTTGCATGGCCTCTCCAATGCCTTTGTGTCAGCTCGAGGTCCCCAGTTCATTGCCAAATCCACCAGGGAACTGTACCGCCTGTTGGGGATCAAGCTTCAGGCCTCCACTGCATATCACCCCATAGCCAGACAGAGCGCATCAACCAGGAGCTAGAACAGTACCTCCGGATCTTCTGCAGCAAATGGCAAGACGACTGGGATGAGCTGCTCCTGGATGCAGAGTTCCAGTACAACAACCATGTGCACTCCGCAACACAGACCACACCCTTCCTGCTCGACACCAGACATAATCCACACATGGGCTTTGAACCATGCCAGCACCCCTCCCAGAACAAGTCTGTAATCAAATTTGTGAACTGCATGAAACGGGCTCAAGAGGAGGCAAGAGCAGCTCTAGCCAAGGCCAAAGATGACATGGCCCATTACTATAACCAGCGGCAGACTCCCACACCAGAATATATGCCTGGAGACAAGGTCTACTTGGATGCCAAAGACATTCAGACCACGCGCCAGTCCAAGAAGCTCTCTCACAAGTTCCTGGGCCCTTATACAGTGGAGCGTGCAGTGGGACGTTTAGCGTACTGTCTGCGCCTACCCCAGGCAATGCATGGTATTCATCCGGTATTCCATGTTGTCAAACTCCAGCCTGCAGTTGTGGATCCAATCCCAGGTCGGCGAGTGGACCCCCCGCCACTGCCAATAATTGTGGACAATGAAGAGCACTATGAAGTCGAGGCCATCCTAGACAGCCGCATTTTCTGCCACATCCAGTATTGGGTGAAGTGGAAAGGTTTTGGCTATGAGGACTCTTCCTGGGAACCTGCCGAGGGTGTCAGGGCCCCCCTCCTAGTGAAGGAATTCTATGACAGGCACTCAGATGTCCCCAAACTGGTTTGGGGCCTCTATACTCTGTCACCAACACTGTTCCAGTCAGCATGACATGCATCAAGGCGCTGCAAGCTAGAGGGGGGGTGATGTAAGGGGACATCCTTTCCTGAGCCATTCCCTCTTCTCTCCTTTCTCCTGTTTCCTTTCCTTTTTCCCCTTCCTTTTCTCTTCTTCTCCCATTTAGATATTCTCTATACATATTGTGTCTGCATTTCTGATCTCCTGACATTGTCCTCAAGGTCATCTGATCTCTTCCTGGTCATCTGACCCTTTCTGACCACCTGACTTGCCAGAGTCACCTCATGGACATTACCAATCCATTCTCTGGCAATGTCCGAGTTTTTCATCTTTTATTCCCACACTCCTTTTTCAGTGGCTTATGTGTACTATACAGTTAATTCCCACGCTTCTGGGGCCCCAGAAGCGTCCACATCCTGGCATAGGAACTCCTCAGACTTATTCTCTTTGGATATCCCTCTGCCAGGTGAGTAGCTAGCCCTGTACACTGTAGCCACTTGCTAATACATCTTTGGATATCCCTCTGCCAGTTGTGTGAGTTCCACAGCTCTCTGAGGTCGCCCTTACACCTTCCTCTATTTTTTTATTAGACTGCCATTCTGTGTCTTACAACTTGGTATTTGACTTACATGTACCACACATGGCCAATATATCTCATTTGATAATCTCTGGATTTGGTTCATCCACACCTGCAATCTCCCACTTGACAGGTTTGGCAGCACTCACACTACACCTATTCCTAGCTCATTGAAACTGATATGAGGTTTGGAAAGGGCAACTAAAGATTCATTCAGAAGTGTTTTCTGCATAACACATGCAGTAAGGTGAGTAGACAAAAGTCAGTTTTACCATTGGCTGCAGATGCCATGTTGAGAATTAGGATTCCCACCACAACCACAGCTATCAGAGCCCCTGCCACATCTTTCTCCCCTCCTATTAGTTGTGCATGGCATTGCATTGGTTCAACCCATTTTCATATGCATTTAGAACATCTAGCCAGCCTGAAAGGTTTGAGAAGGGGCAATTTAACATGTTGTAATTTACAATTTGTGCAGAAGAGAGTATCCCTCCCATGGAGTGGGAGTCCAAAACCTGCAGTTGCAGAGGGGAATTGACATGTTCTCATTAGCTGGATTAGTTCTACCTAGTCTTTGTCTGCCAGGTGGGAGTGGTGTCAGTAGATGTTCCACCCTCTTGAACTGCTGCCATTTGAGGTTGCCTCTCTTAATATCAGTGAATTTAACCAAGATATTGTTGAAGATATTCCTTGTTACTCTGTTCTTGAGCATGGGGGCACTGTCAACTATGTGCTTCATGACTGCCTCAGAGTTTTTCATGCAGTCTCTTACAAGGTTGGTGACTTCTTCCTGTGCCTCTTCAGAGTTGGTGTAGGAGAGGCTGTAGATTGTAGGTACAAAGGTAGGATGCAGGTCTTTAAAAGGTTTGAAGATAATGGTGTGTCCTTTGTCAACACTATTTTCAGGTTCCCAAGGTACTCAGTCTGCTCAAGGGTGAGGCCAGAGACAAGCATGTGGTATGGGGTTGGGAAACAATCCGAGTCAATTGTGTGCTCCTGAAGGGGGAAAGAGACTCCTAGGGTAACGTTGCTTTCAACTGTAACTATGCACTTGATGAATGTCTGGGTCTTGTCTACTGTGGTGAGGCTGTTCACTTTGTATTTGCCTCTGAAAATTTGTGCCTATAATTTGGTTGAGACTACCTTATTCCATGCTTCCACCTGCTAGCAACATTTTCAAGTGGGTTGGACTAGACGTCAAGCCCATTATTTCGCATCCTTATGGCACACGTCGGCTATCAGGTTAGCTGGTCGAATATGGGGTCAAGCTCAACGCCTGGCTGCAAGATGTGCTGATGTTTCCTGATTTTAATTATATATAGTAATTGCGCAGCATTGTGTATTTCAAATCGCAGTGGTGGCAAGCTTTCCCCACAGGGTTTTGATGCTATCCCCACGTGCTCATTTTATGTACTCACTCATAGTCATTTCTTCACTTTTACTAGGTCTACCGAGGCGGGTCGTCATAGACGTGTCCTTAGCTAATAATTTAGCCGAGGTAGATAACACAATTGTAACATTGTAACAAATGCAGAGATTCCATCAATTCCCAAAGTAGCAACAAACGGTCACGGTTGCTACAGCAGTTACTCTTAAGCGTCACGTCGGGTCACAATTGATGGGTTTTTCCTCCTTGTTCGTTTTTTAGTCGTGGAAAGGAAAGTACTCCCGAGAAGTCTTCCATGGTATTTCGTACCCTCTGTGTTGTATGTCTCCCGCTCTTCTTTTCGGTAGCTGTTTGGGTTTGATTGCATTTCAGTGCATGCAACAAGCCACACGTCAATCGTTTGCCATGGCACGCAATGAGTGGTACCGGCAAGTCACTCTGCTTTATTTTGTCTCCAGTTTCAAGCGTTTATCCATTCACGCCAGATCTCCCGTTGAATTTTATAGGCCTGGCAACCATCTTACGCTCACTCTTCCCACTAGCGATCAATCTGCAGAAGTGGAAATTCTCGAATCATTCACTCCTTTTACCAACTCGGTTTCCCTTTTGGTCAATACACATAGCACAATTTTCCCATCCCGCTTTGTTCTCAAGTTAGCAGATCGTCGTATTGACCACGGGTGGAATCCCGACAAAGAAGCAGACTATCAATATAACATTCAATCCCATGTCAAACGATTGGGAACATCGATTAAAGTCGATCCAGAAGAGGATCCTATTCCATGGATGTATATGTTTCAGTTATGGGAGATGTTTGAGGACTCTCATTACACGGAGTTCAAGGCATACAACCTTCTCAAACAAGCGCAGATAGATGGGCTTATTCCCCGTTTCTTTGGTACCGCGAAAATCAATATGCCAACCAGTACTTCCCATCCATCCCTGAATCATATCAATGGCCTGATGATCGAGTATATACCTGGACGGCCGATGTCGTCACTGAGGCCTGGCATCAACATCACTGTTGAGGATGCCGAGGTCATCTCTCAACGTATCCTGGAGCTCGGGCGGCGTCTTCGTCGTCATGGTGTTTGTCACAATGATGTCCACGTTTGGAATATCATTCTTCGTGTAGGAACTGACTTTCCAGTTCTGATTGATTGGGGTAAAGCTTCATTTGCCGCTGCAGACCTTCCTTTGCAGGAACGATGGGAAGATACATGCCTTCACCAAGATTTTCATAGCGACATTCGCAGTGTGCTCAGGATTGGAGGACACCATGAGAGACCTAACAAAGACTTGGTATATCCTGACATCCCAGCCGGAGGTGTATGGCATCGTTACAGGACCCCGTGGTCCGACGAGGAACAATTTCAGATGGCGCAAAGGGTTGGTTATCATGGAGCAAACTACTTTGTTAAGGCTATGACATCGAAAGAAGAGTTGGACCTCTTTTATGATGAAGATACTACTGTGGATGTTGACTGTGGATTGCGCTGGAAGGTGAAGAAAGGTGTAAAGACCCGAGGATTTGACGACCCATGTCCTGTTTCGTAGCTTTCCAAATGGAGTGTTTCCGATAAGGATACCTTTCGGCTGCAGACACCAGGATCGCGAGGATTTTCATCATCACATTCGTAATGCGCGACTTCAGTATATTATAGTGAATCCAACAACCAACGAGTCAATATCCTGACAATATCTGTTATCCATTACAGAGTCAGAACACTGTTTCGACCTTGATTTACGTAGCATCCCACCCAGTTGCCACAGTGAGAAGGAGTTGCCATGACTCCATGCATTCCGTCAGTGAAGTTGTCTTAATATAGTCATGACTTAGACCTGCACCTTCAGACTGCGACCGTAACAGATATTGGGTAAGAGTTCACCTAAATCCTTTCCGGTACAATAGTAGTTGGTTGCAATACAGCAACGATGTTCCCTCTCGACGAAGAAAAACAAGAGAATAATGTGTCAAATTAGCCTTGAGAACATAACGAGGCAAATCTAAGAATCTTCTTATTGAGGTCTGGTACAATTGTAGTAGTTGCAATACGACAACGATGTTTCCTCTCAACGAAGAAAAGCAAGAGAACAATGTGTCAAATCAGCCTTTAGAACATAATGAGGCTGCGTGTTTGGGTGTCTTATAGTGAGCACCGTTAACGGAGCTTTACACGTTACTTCGTTAGTGGTCGCTTGTCTTCCTGTTGTAAATCTAAGAATCTTCTTATTGAGTTCCCCGCACAACGATCCAATTCGCCGGCAATCTACAGATAGACTAGCATTGTGTCTTCCTAAGTGAGGTAAAAATGAACACGATCTTGACGGTCGCCATACCAATGTTATTCAAAGCCTCTAGAATATTGTTTCTATTGTTTCCATATTCAGACGCTCGAAGGACGCATGGTTGCCACGATTTCATGTTACAAAATCCTCAACAGATAAGCAAACGGAACAAGTATACAAGGCCTCTCAATCTTGTTTATATTGTTTTCATTTCCAGACGCTCGAAGGACGCATGGGTTGCCACGACTTCATGTTACAGAATCCTCAACGGATAAAGAAAGAGAACAAGTCAGGCTATTTGGGCATCTCCGCAGTAATGGATCTAGACTAAAAACAGAAAAATAATATATATATATATATATCAGGCTGTGTTTCTCAAGCACTATATCCACCGCTCAAGTTCGAGGCCAGACTCTTGAGGGATGGACTGCATGAAGATTTGCGGAAGGAGGAAAAACTGGTTCCAGTTGCCATCTATTGGAAACAAGACCTCGACACAAGAGCAGAATGAAAACAATAAAATACAATGCCACATGAAGAAACCAATAGCAATCTCGAGACACAAGACCATGGAACAAGGAAAATAATGTCGAATACAATAACATTTCAGGCCACTTTATACCCATAGCGTTTAAAAAGGGAGAGTATCAACGTTCAAGAGACAACTCACATCTACTACAATTGACTACAAGCTTCAAAGCGGCGATACAAATCCTCCTGTTCACTGTCGAGATTACAATGTCCAAAGCACTATTTAGAACCATGGAAGTCGTCATCACTGAAGGCTGTCAGTTCTCGCGAGTCAGTGGTCTCTAGTTGCCGTTCCGTTTTTTTGTGTGACTGATGTGAGCATGCTTCTAGGCCTTGGTAAAGGACACTGATACGGTGAAGATGTACTTTTATAGTTTCCTCCTCTTGAGGGAATTTTCCGATTTAAATGCGACTCACGAAAGATGCAAGAATAATATGAGAGTAGAGAGGCTTCACGGCGATAACAAATCTCAATACAATTATTGCCTGGTTATCAGTCAGGAAAGGGGTCAAGGTGGGACGGATTGTTACAGAGTGATCAGCTTTTACAAAGGTACCGCGGCTGTCAAGGAACAGCTTATCATGAAAGCGCGATTTGGCGGCAAGATTATTGGTGGCCGGTTGGCGGATGAAGTGAATGGTCTTCAAGTCCAAACAGCAATCTTGAAGATGCTGAAGGTAGTAGCTACTTTTTGTCTCATCGAACCATTTACTTACAGCTGTTTCCAGGAGAAGGGCTTCGCTTGCGTTGACGATATTGAATATGAAGATTTGGGAAGACTAGCCAAATGACGAGGGTCAACCAAAGGCCGAGTGATGATCCTATACTTGTCAATTGGCCGATTTTACCCACTGTTTGGTCCAAGCTTGTTTCTGTTCATTATACACTACATGATTACTTGTAATTCTATCACTAATCGCCCATGCAGCAATTATGATGTGTGATAACTGTCTGACTAGAAAATGATACATAATGCATTGGCCTTCTGTGATTGGTCGTCATGCACTGGTCAACTTCCCTTGTACCCCGTTTATCATGCTCAAGAGTGTAATGCGTGCATTCCCGTCCACTGATGCATTATTGAACAAGTTCCAGAATGTTATGCATTACTTTTTGATGCATTCCGACTGCTCATTTGGGCATCACTCCAGGCTCCTCGAGCTCAGGCATGTGAAATGCATCAGTGATGTATGACCCTGTTGCGATTCGATGTGCAGGAACACCGTGAGTATAGACGACAAAGCAGTCGGGCCATTCAGAGAACAAGACAGTGAAAAAGTGGCGTGGAAGAGCCATCCAGAAACAAAGGAGACAATGGACAATGGACAATGGCAAGGAACACTCAATATAGACTAAGGCGGACTCGTAGCACCCTCAGTCAATGGTACAAAGACTGGGAGTGATTAGACTAATTTATTTTCATGCTTTGAACAACATACTTACATATAAACCATAGATTTAGACTGACTTTGTGTTTCTTAGGGTATGCAGAATAGAGTCAATTTGGATGAAGACTGAGGATTTAGACTGATTTTGTGTTTGTTAGGATTGCACTTCTCAACAGGTTATGGGTTGTTGCTGCTTTGACTACTGAAAGTTGAAGTGCAGATCCTATATCACTGCAGGAATTGGGAGATTTTTCGGGAAGAAAAACCCATTAGAAAGATGTCAAATAATTTCTAATTAGTTTTTCTCACATATTACATAAAATTTATTTTGAAAAACAAAAAAGAAAAAGTTAAACAATTTCAATGCTTTTCCTTGAGGAAAACAATTTCTTTTTCTTTTGATTTTTCCTAAGATACAGATAGAAAAAATGAATAATGTTTCCAGTCTATTTCTAGAGAAAAACATAATGTTTATCTTGATGTGTTCCTTTGTAAACACTTGTCATATTTCTTTCAAGTAGTTCTCAGGTAAAATCCTTTGTTTTATCAGAAAATTTAATGTCTTCCAAGTTTTATCAGACAAAGACAATGGGAAGTATGCTGATTGGGCATACACTATCAGGCTCAAACTCCTGATGGTGCAGCTGTGGGGCTATATCTTTGATCCACCACCTAGGAAAGTAGATGCCCAAAGAAGGAAAGATAGTAAAATGGTTCTGTAGCATTCATAATAAATGCTCATGCCAATGGTCTGTGCATGGATGCAGGTGTAAGGGCAACCTCAGAGAGCTGTGGACACAACTGGCAGAGGGCTGGCAGAGGGATATCCAAAGATGTATTAGCAAGTGGCTACAGTGTACAGGGCTAGCTACTCACCTGGCAGAGGGATATCCAAAGAGAATAAGTCTGAGGAGTTCCTATGCCAGGATGTGGACGCTTCTGGGGCCCCAGAAGCGTGGGAATTAACTGTATAGTACACATAAGCCACTGAAAAAGGAGTGTGGGAATAAAAGATGAAAAACTCGGACATTGCCAGAGAATGGATTGGTAATGTCCATGAGGTGACTCTGGCAAGTCAGGTGGTCAGAAAGGGTCAGATGACCAGGAAGAGATCAGATGACCTTGAGGACAATGTCAGGAGATCAGAAATGCAGACACAATATGTACAGAGAATATCTAAATGGGAGAAGAAGAGAAAAGGAAGGGGAAAAAGGAAAGGAAACAGGAGAAAGGAGAGAAGAGGGAATGGCTCAGGAAAGGATGTCCCCTTACATCACCCCCCCTCTAGCTTGCAGTGCCTTGATGCATGTCATGCTGACTGGAACAGTGTTGGTGACAGAGTATAGAGGCCCCAAACCAGTTTGGGGACATCTGAGTGCCTGTCATAGAATTCCTTCACTAGGAGGGGGGCCCTGACACCCTCGGCAGGTTCCCAGGAAGAGTCCTCATAGCTAAAACCTTTCCACTTCACCCAATACTGGACCTTGTGGCAGAAAATGCGGCTGTCTAGGATGGCCTCGACTTCATAGTGCTCTTCATTGTCCACAATTATTGGCAGTGGCGAGGGGTCCACTCGCCGACCTGGGATTGGATCTGCAACTGCAGGCTGGAGTTTGACAACATGGAATACTAGATGAATACCATGCATTGCCTGGGGTAGGCGCAGACAGTACGCTAAACATCCCACTGCACGCTCCACTGTATAAGGGCCCAGGAACTTGTGAGAGAGCTTCTTGGACTGGCGCGTGGTCTGAATGTCTTTGGCATCCAAGTAGACCTTGTCTCCAGGCATATATTCTGGTGTGGGAGTCCACCGCTGGTTATAGTAATGGGCCATGTCATCTTTGGCCTTGGCTAGAGCTGCCCTTGCCTCTTCTTGAGCCTGTTTCATGTGGTTCACAAATTTGTTTACAGACTCGTTCTGAGAGGGGTGCTGGCATGGTTCAAAGCCCATGCATGGGTTATGTCCGGTGTCAAGCAGGAAGGGTGTGGTCTGTGTTGCAGAGTGCACATGGTTGTTGTACTGGAACTCTGCATCCAGGAGCAGCTCATCCCAGTTGTCTTGCTGTTCACTGCAGAAGATCCGGAGGTACTGTTCTAGCTCCTGGTTGATGCGCTCTGTCTGGCCATCTGACTGGGGGTGATATGCAGTGGAGGCCTGAAGCTTGATCCCCAACAGGTGGTACAGTTCCCTGGTGAATTCTGCAATGAACTTGGGACCTCGATCTGACACAAAAGCATCGGAGAGGCCATGCAACTTCCAGACATTTTTGCAGTACAGGTTGGCAGCACCCAGTGCAGAGCAGGTGGTAGTGGTGGGGATGAAGTGCGCTCTCTTTCCCATGCTGTCCACAACCACCATGATGGCATCATAGCCATGGCGCATCTGGCAGTTCTGAGATGAAGTCCACTGAGACCACACTCCACCTTTCTTCAGGAACAGGAAGAGGGTGCAGCTCACCCATTGGCACCTGATGGGAGGGCTTGGTTCTAAGGCACATGTCACAAGTGCTGGTGTAGGCACCAATATAGCATGACATCTGGGGCCACCAGTAGTTGCGCGACACCAGTTCCAGAGTCTTCCAGCGTCCTGGGTGCCCTGCCACCTTGGAATCATGGTGCTGCTGTACAATCCGCCACCTCAATTTCTGGGTCATTTGGCATGTAGATGTGTCCCCGGAACATTAGGATCCCTTGGTCCAATCGCCACTCCTGACTGTGAATAGAACAGGTCCCTGTCTGTTGGCCTGCCTTGAGCATTGCTGCTCCTTTAGCCACCACATCCTCATGGAGTCCTTCTCGGTTGCCCTTCCGTATATCTGCCAGAATGGATACCTCTTCACCCTGGATTGTCCATCTCTGCTGTTCCATGCAAGATGATAAATGACCTCTGCAACATCCAATGATTGGGGTGGCAAGGCGGCGAGGATCCGGTCACCCTCCTCAATGATTTCGTCAGGAGTGTCAGGCTCTGGGGTTCCCGGTAGGCTGCTACTGCCAGCCTGTTCTGGTTTGGAGTCTCCTCTATCCCTACAAGCATCCTTGTGAGGGGCCTCCTTACAAGGGAATGCTAAAGGAGGAGGGTCCAACATGTCATGACCCCGCCATCTCCAGACCCCTACGCTGCCCCAACCCCGGCACACACCTCCCCCGCACCCCCCGCACACCTCTGGGGCCGCCAACAACCCCACAACGCTGCATTGGCAACACCCATGGCCATCTCTGGACAAACCCCCAGGCATCACCGAACTCCGGCATCTCAGCAGACACGTCACCTCAAAGCTTCCCTATCACTGGACACATCCAGACCCCCAGCATCCTGGCCATCACATAACATTCCGCAACATTCCTCCTGCAAACTGTCGGCACGTCACCGGGCCACCTGCTTCTGTGGCGCCAACGGGCGCCACCATCATGCACCATGACCACCGACCCGCCCAATGCAAGATTGCCACAACCTGCGCCAGCGCACTCCGACAACTGTCACAACCCTGGGGCTGGGAGCCTGCCCTGGGACTTAGCCAGAGGACAATCAGGTGCTATGGTCTCGAGCTAGAACCCTACCCGGGACTTAGCAGAAGGATAATATATAAACCATAGGATAGCATACGAGTTGGGTAGTCTTGATATTAACCATAGTTCTACGTAGTTTCCATATTCTCTGTCTCTGTCTCAATCTCAATCTATTCCCATGTCTTTCTCCTCTCTCTCTCATCTTGTTTCTTGTCTCTTGTCTCCGTGCCTCATATCTCCGTTCCATGACTTGTATCTCTGTTCCGTATCTCTCCTCCATTTCTCTATCTACTGTTCCGTATCTCTTCCTCTCTATTTCTACTTCCTGTTCCATATCTCCTCTCTCCCCCCAGTTACTTGACCAACCCATCCCCCATCCGTTCCGTACCTATCTCTACCCACTCCTGAGCCTACTTCTGCCCCCCAATCAATACTACCCTCCTGTTCTCCATTCCCCCCTCTATTACGAACCCTCCTACCCCCTGAACTCATGCTCCCCTACCCGGAACACTTTCAAACCTCACGTGCATCACTACTCATACCCCGGAGTGTCCAGACTTCACCCCGGACCACTCGTAGCTGTACTGGAGCTCCCGAGAAGCCCTGGACCTGTACTTGGCCTCCTGAGCTCGCCTAGTAAGGACTTGCCAGTGTAGCTGAGCCCCCATCGTCAGCGGGACCTTACACAACAGGTCTAGGTCAGGGTAGGGCAAGGGACCCCATTGGCAGGCTCAGACTGAGGCTCGCTCTCGGGCACGTGCACAACGTTCTGATCGGGCTTCCTCTGCACAGGTAGAGCATTGACGTGGACATCGACTCATTTTGACACCCCCAGTAGACCAGTAAATATCTGGGTTATGCAGGCGCAGCCAGGTGTAGCCTAGGATGATATCCTGCTTCCCTAGACTAGTGACGGCAAACACTGCCCATTCTGCATGGTTGCAATAGCAGAGGATACACTCTGTCACACACCGGATAGAGCCAGCTTCATTGAGGGTACTGTCAATGTTGTATACCGGAATGGGTTGGGTCAGTGGTCGAGTGGTCAGCTGATGCCTCTCAACAAATGCAACGTCCATGAAGAGTCCAGTGGCCCCACTATCCAGAAGAGCCTGGACTCGCTGTGTACGCTGCATATCCATAGTCTCTATCTCTACCTCCAGAGAGAGGGAGGTGGCTGATAGGATGGAAGCCACTGTGTACTTGCATGGAAGATGGCATTCCCAGCTGGGAAGGTGCACTTGGGGAGGAGGATGAGCTTTGGCTGGTGTAGGAGGAAGAGGGGGTAGTACAGCTGCAGAGGTCTCAACCAGTTTGCATGTAGAAGAATCAAAAGAAGGAACTGTATTAAAAGATTCTATGGGCAAACATGCAAAGCGGTTAGAGCTAGGCAGTGGAGGCATACAGTCCATCCACTGCGATGCTAAAAATCCTCCAGCACATCCTCCTCTTCATCCTCCGACGTCTTATCCATCACCTTGGGGGAAGGTATGCCTGCAGCATCCTTCGCCGCCAGGAGCTCCATAATGAGCGCATCCCATTTGTCAGCTGACAGATAGTGCACATCAAGCCCTTCTGGACAGCTGCGAGCCCAGTGCCCAGGCTTCCTGCAACGGCGGCACACAGAAGGAGGGACTCCTCCCTTCCTTCTAGCAGTGTCAATGTCCATGGGCACTTCCATGGAGATCTTTGCTGGTGGTGTTGCTGTGGGGGCCCAGGGTGCTGGGTCTTGTATGGCGGGGGCAGCTGTGGGGACCGGGAGTGGGGCTGGTGCCCAGCGAGCAGGAGGTTTAGCAGGGAAAGGGGGCGGCACTTGGGGGCGTGACCGAAAGGCATGGAATGTCTCAAACTGTCGGTCAGCATGGGCGTTCCGATCCACCAGACATGCCGTTGCAATCCAGCCCTCTATGTCATCATCCCCAGGGCGTCCATCTACCATGCCATCAATCTGTTTATGGATCGATGGTTCGAGCCCATGTCAGAAACAGAGAACCAGCTGCGGGGACCTGGGGAACCCCAAACAATGAACCAGCTGCTTGAACCCGTCGATATAGGTGTCAAGGGTACGGCCCTGCTGGTGATAAGAGGTGCCCTCTAGCATGAGGGTGGCGCATTGTGCCTCGTTGGGGTGCATGAAGTCAGAGAGGAACCAAGACTCAAACGCAGCCAGTCCAGAAACATGTTTGTATTGTCCTCCAGAATCTCCTATGCCAAATCGGCTGCGCACCCAGAATTCATATAGGATAACACCCACTTTATCATCTGCATTGGATCGCTGAAGGAGGAGGCGTGCAAGCTAATATACAGCCTGCAGGCAGTCAGGAATTGATGTCCTTGAGCTTGGTCTCCATCAAAAGAGGGAGGAGAGGTGGCCTTGATTGCAGACGAGGGCTTGGAGACAATCGTCATCGCAACAGGGGGCAGCGAGGTGATGGCCACTGTGGGGAGGACTCCAGCAGGGGAAAGAGGAGGTGTACAAGCTAATATACAGCTTGCAGGCAGTCAGGAATTGATGTCCTTGAGCTTGGTCTCCATTGAAAGAGGGAGAAGAGGTGGCCTTGATTGCGGATGAGGGCTTGGAGACAATTGTCGTTGCAACAGAGGGCAGCAGGGTGACGGCTGCTGTGGGGAGGACTCCAGCAAGGGGATGATCTGGAGTCGGCGATAGAGGGGGCGTTGGAGATGACAGCAGGGCTAGGGGTGACCCCTAGTGAAGCGGAGCACATGGAGGAAAGGAGTTCTTTGAGCTGAGCCTGCATGGTAGAGAGCTGGTGAGAGAGAGCGAGTTGGGTGGTGTTGGAGGTGGAGAGGCCTTGTTCTACAGCCTGTAACTGAGCATAGGCATTGTCCTGAGCAGGGGCAGAAGTGCCTGGGGCAGGAGGGAGGTCTGAGGCTGGGGTAGCAGGCATGATAGAGGAGGGACCAAGAGAGGACTGGTGGGGGAGCTAACAGGCAGGAGTGAGGCTCTGGAGGCAGAAAAGAAGCTGACAGGGGAGCACCACTGCTTGGGTGAACCCAGACCAGTTAAGAGAGACTTATTCTGCTGTAAGGATGACCTCAGAGAGCTGTGGAACTCACACAACTGGCAGAGGGATATCCAAAGATGTATTAGCAAGTGGCTACAGTGTACAGGGCTAGCTACTCACCTGGCAGAGGGATATCCAAAGAGAATAAGTCTGAGGAGTCCCTATGCCAGGATGTGGACGCTTCTAGGGCCCCAGAAGCGTGGGAATCAACTGTATAGTACACATAAGCCACTGAAAAAGGAGTGTGGGAATAAAAGATGAAAAACTCGGACATTGCCAGAGAATGGATTGGTAATGTCCATCAGGTGACTCTGGCAGGTCAGGTGGTCAGAAAAGGGTCAGATGACCAGGAAGGGATCAGATGACCTTGAGAACAATGTCAGGAGATCAGAAATGCAGACACAATATGTACAGAGAATATCTAAATGGGAGAAGAAGAGAAAAGGAAGAGGAAAAAGGAAAGGAAACAGGAGAAATGAGAGAAGAGGGAATGGTCCTGTGAATTGTTCCCTTACAGCAAGGATACTTTGCCTTGTGGAGCAAGGCAGACTTGCCACAGTTGGCCCCTAGCTGTGAGCCGCTTGCTTTCTGCTGCCAACAAGGTTTTTCCCCACAAAGTTGTCACAGCTCTGAAGTGCAGAATGTTAGAGTACATTCCTCTGGACTACTTAACAGATGAAGCTTGCAGGCAGGTGGCTCATGAGACAACTGCCTTTGATTCTGCCTTAGTTCTGGCTAATGGAAGACTCTGTCCTGTGACCACCAGTTTTGATGCCTTGAAAGAGGAAAGACTTTCTTTTGACAAGTGGAGTGGTGCTGCTGACAATTTTGTCAAAGCCATGCACATTCACTTGCACACTGAGGATAGCAAAGCCTCTGGGGGTCCTGTGGCTCATAAGATTGCCACCTGCTTTGAGAAACATTTCCAATGGCTGAAACACATGCCAAATGCTTGTCTGCATTTTTCTGTGGTCCTGGACTATGATAGGAGGCTGCAGGCGTTGTATGTTTGCCAATTGCATGAGTTCTATATGGATATTTTCCAACAGGACATCTGGCAGGAATGCCTAACACACAAACATGATACCTGCCTTGCTGAAATGAATTCCTTTCTTGATTGCCACCAATCCAGTTTATCCACAGGTTCAAGGCTATGAGATGAGTATAGAACAGCAGATCAGGCCTCCACTACATCCAGAAGTGCTGTTGTGGCCTTGTCATCCAAGCAAAGCCAATGCCTTGCATGTGAGAGCTATGACCACCAGCTCATTGCCTGCCATTCTCAACCCCAATAGCTTTGTAGGCAGGGCTGAGCTTGGAAGACCCCCAACAGCACCTTGGTGTGCTTCACAATTCAATGGAAGCAGATCGACTGCTCTCATTCCCATGTTTGCTCCCTCTGCAGAACTTCTGTGCATAGCATGCAGACCTGTTCTGCTTGAGGCCATCTTTCCTGTATCCACTCCCCTGCATGCTGACCATTGACAATAGCTTTTAGCTGAGGCAGGGGTGTTGGAACAATTTGCAGAAGTTCCCAAAGGCCTCTCTAAGGGATTCAATGTTGGCTTGGACTCTCTTTCCTTGCATTATACCTACTTGCCTCCTAATCACTACTGAATGTCATCTGCCTCAAACTTTCACTGCAGGGATTGGGAGATTTTTCGGGAAGAAAAACCCATTAGAAAGATGTCAAATAATTTCTAGTTAATTTTTCTCATGTATTACATAAAATTTATTTTGAGAAACAAAAAAGAAAAAGTTAAACAATTTCAATGCTTTTCTTTGAGGAAAATGATTTCTTTTTCTTTTGATTTTTCCTAATATACAGATAGAAAAAATGAATAATGTTTCCAGTCTATTTCTAGAGAAAAACATAATGTTTATCTTAATGTGTTCCTTTGTAAACACTTGTCATATTTCTTTCAAGTAGTTCTCAGGTAAAATCCTTTGTTTTATCAGAAATATTTGGAAGACATTAAATTTTTCTGATAAAACTTGGAAGACATTAAATATTTCTGATAAAACTTGGAAGACATTAAATTTTTCTGATAAAACAAAGGATTTTACCTGAGGACTACTTGAAAGAAATATGACAAGTGTTTACAAAGGAACACATTAAAATAAACATTATGTTTTTCTCTAGAAATAGACTGGAAACATTATTCATTTTTTCTATCTGTATCTTAAGAAAAATGTGTGAATAATAAGGTCATTATTCATCCGTAAGCTTTCAAAAAGGTTCAATTCCTTTGTTCGGCTTTGGTTTAAGTTTAATTTAATTTTACTTTATTTCTTTTGTTGCAATACTTGTTAAAAACTATCCCCACTTTAAGGACAAAAGACCAAGAAACTATTTATCCATATCTATTAGATATTTTCTAACAAAAGGAACTTTATATATATATTAAACTTATCATTAATAGCTAAAGCTAATCTTTCAACTTTACAAAAGAGTCTCCTTATTCATCAAATCAAGAGTCGCATATGCTACCAGAATTATGATTAATAAAGTTAAATTAAGAATTATTATTAGAAGATTACTTCAAAATAGTCTTGTATATGTTTTAATATTCTAATTAAATTACCAAATAAAATAAAAAAAAATAAAGAGTAGATAAAAGGTATTTTTAATTATTTTAGCTTTAGGTTATATTATTTGCATTTGTAGTATATTTCAATTTATTCGCCTATCAGACTCGATTCGATTAATGTCACATTTGTGACGCTAGTAATCCTGTGACTGATTCACTATTTAGTGAATCTGGAATGAATTTATTAAAACAAGGTATTATTTTAAATAAGGAGCTAAGTTTTTTAATTCAAAAAAAAATATAAAGATAAGCTTAAGTAAATTTAACTTTACTTATTCCTCCTTATTCATCAAATCAAGAGTCGCATATTTGTTCATTAACATCATTAATAATAAAATTTATTTTTTTTAATTTAACTTTTTTCCCTCAACACTTTTTAGCTTATTAATCAGGATAAAAATAAAAAAAAGTAAATGGAAAGTGAGTTGACTTCAATCTACGAATGCTAAAGAGATGCTTGCGCAAAAGCTCTGAAAGCAGATCGGGCCACACTTCGATTCATTAATAAATTTATTTGTATCTTTATTTATTTGGTTTGAGTTTGATCTCGCTAGCTTACGAAGAAAAAGAAAAAGTAGAAAAATACATAGTATTAGGAAAATTTAAACCATTCGTAGCAAGAGTTTTGTATAATCCCGTGAACTTGCATCTGCACGCGTAATTCAATTTCACTGAGCAAGTTGTAGAGACAGTGAGGCCATCGTTACAGTTTAGTTTTCAGTTTAGTTTTAGATATTTATTATAAGAATATAAATCTAACTTCTGCCCCAATCAGCTTATCTGGTTTAGCTTAATGGATCTTTTTAGGGTTCAGGGAAGGGACGGAGAGATTTTAAAACAAATAACTTTACTTTCTATTAAATTAAGAACTCTTAAAAACTTATATTTTTCAGTAGATCTAGCTATCTTTTCTTTACACTTAGCCAGAGTTTCATCTTTCCTTAAAGTTGGTTCGAAATCAAAAACCGGTAACTTAACTTAAAATTTTTTAATTTATTATTTTATTAGCCGAAGGAGCCGAAGACTTTAACTTTATCTATTTTATTATTTATATTTAAATCTTCTTTGAAACTTTTTAATTTTTCAGTAATAATAATAAAAATAATTTATATTGAATTGGCGATAGTAAATGTCTTTTATTTGTTGATTCTCCTGAAATGTCAACATCCATTTTAGCAAAATTAGCACAAATTTCTTCTCCTTTGATGGAAGGAGTCGAACACTACTTTAAAGTATTACTAAGGTTTTAACAGGGTTACTCATAAGTTCCTTAAATAAGTTTCTCTTAAAAATACTAGAGAAAATACACCTCATCCTCAGTATAGGTTAAGAACTAGAATTTATTTTTCTTTAAGAGAGGTTCTGGAGGTCTAAATTCAACAAGAGCTAAATGTTGAACTTAGCCTAGAGAAAACTAAAATTTGAAATTATAGTCCAGTCGCTTTCGCTAAGGCTTAAAACCTTCAAAGGCATTTCCAAGACCAAGACGTTACTAATCGCAAAAATTGTTTTCCTCAAGGAAAAGCATTGAAATTGTTTAACTTTTTCTTTTTTGTTTTTCAAAATAAATTTTATGTAATATGTGAGAAAAACTAATTAGAAATTATTTGACATCTTTCTAATGGGTTTTTCTTCCTGAAAAATCTCCCAATTCCTGCAGTGTTTGTGAAAGCAAAATACTTGAAAGAAATCAAATTGGGGAGAGTTTCCTCTTGTATACCACCTTCCTTGGCATTTTATTTGTTTGGCCATTTTTGTACAGCCCCCTTGAATGTCATTGAGAGTGCAGGGGAGAAACTTCATATCACTCTTGACCTCTCTTGCCCTCACAGAGACTCCACAGTTGCTTCGATTAATTCTGCTATTGATTCCTCCAAGTCTACTCTTGCCATCTTTGTTGTTTCTTGCCTTCCACTAAGCACCTGCTGCTAGTGACTTGTGTTTGCCTTTTGCTTTCAAAATATCACTAACACCTTTTTTATTTAGTATATAAGCCATGTTGGTGCCTCTGCACCTCTGCTCCAAATAGTAACAACTAATGCTAGTCACTGCAACTGTTTTCATGCTCCCCTTTGCCACCTGCATGCTTACCTGTCTTCCCCATTACCAACTGTTTTAACCTGACATGCTATAAGGAACTTGCTCATGAAGAGAAGTAACAGAAAAACAATTGGTAGCAGAAATAGGTCACATGATGGTGGTAGAGTGCCAAGAAGGTGATTGACTAAGATTGTGTTAGAGAGTAAGCTCATTGGGCTACACATCCTCTGATATGTTGGGATCACATGTGTTCACCTACATTACCATAAATATATTTTCCATATTTGTCACACCTCAGTTCATCTCACTTTACTGTGCACAAGACTGAGGTGTGTTTATTGCATTACTGTTATTTTATATTCACTTACATACTTTTGTACTTAGTAAACTTTGGCTCTATCTAGGTGATTAATAGATTTAGTTTGTCTCACTTTACTGTGCACAAAACTGAGTAAACTTTGGCTCTATCTAGCCTCCAAAATACCACCTTTGTTGGCACGTCAAGTTCTGAAAGATTATGGGCCCTGTTGCCTAATACCAATTGAGATTAGACAAACTCAAAACAGAACATATGTTCTCCACCATGTTCCAACTGCACAAATAAATAGACTTTAGACATCCTAAGATTTCCCAGATCATTCTCTAAACTCACTCATAACTGTGAGTGCTTATACCTCATGCCATGTTGACTTTGGAAACCACCTCAAGCTCCTGCCTGACCCTTGCTGGACCTGAAAACTTCCAAATCAGGAAAATCAGGATCACAGCAAAGCTTCAACAAGAAAAAGTCTGGAATGTCGTTGCAGGACCACCACTGAGTTTACCCACAGAGTAAATTGCATCACCTGATACACCAGTCATTCACCCAAGCACATCTGCTGACAGCTGGGCAGTCCATGACTCAAAGGCTGCTGGCATCATCATTGCATATGTATCTGACTGACTAGCAATCAAAGTTGATGAACTCCCTCATGCCAAGGACATGTTTGACAAATTGGTGAAGATCCATGAGGACACAAATGTTGGAGTCAGTGCTTTCTACACAAGATGGAAGTGATCCCACTTTGGAGGATGCTAACCACATCTTCTAGTGCTGTAGTAGCCATAAGGTTGGAGTCTTTATCTCCATGCTTAACCAAAAATGAGATGGTTTCTCCTTCAACCCTCAGCAACCATATTGCTATGATCTCTGCCACTAATGCAAAGCTCACCACTATGAAAAAGCAGATTGATTGCAAGTTCCTTGCTTACATCTTGCTCCATACTTTGTCAGAAGACAATACTTGGGAGTCATTTTGTGCTACTGTCCTGAGCTCCCTTGCCCCTGGAAAGTCACTGTCATTCTTCAAACTTTCCAACCACCTAACCTTCACAGCAACTGTGCAATAGAGTGCATTGTCCAATGCTGTTTTCAAAGCCAACACCGCTTCCAAGAAAAAAACCAAAACCAAAATCTGAAAAATGGTGTGAGCATCACAACTTGACTACTCACAACATGAGCAAATTCTGGTCATTGAAGGAGCAAAAAGATGGGAAAAAGAAGGGCAAAATGAAAGCAACAACCAAGGCAAACTGTGCAAGACATGACACAGACTCAGAAGATGGAGACTCGGACATGATGGAGAGTAAGACAGGTGAAGGTACAGCTGGATACTTGGATACAAAGCCTGCTTGTATCTCTAAGGCATTAATGTCATGCATTTTAGCTTATGTCAGGAGTGATTTGAGAGAGCTTACCTGCTCAAGCACAATAACAGATTCCAGTGCCTCAGCCCACATGACCCCACACTGAAAATGGTTCAAGTGCAACACCTTCAAGAAACTGAGCCCCCCACAAAAGATCTATTTTGGCAATGACTCATTTGCTGAAGCTACAGGTGTAGGCATCATTGTCCTCAAATGTAACGTTGATGGCTCTGTTAAAATGTGCCATACATTACTAGAGTTCACCATACTATCTCCATGAGTACCATTCCATTCCAGTCTCACTTTGGTTCCTTCATTCCATTCCAGTTTCACTTTGATTCCTTCATTCCATTCAAGTCTCAGTTTGATTCCTTCATTCTATTCAAGTCTCACTTAGGTTCCTTCATTCCATTCATACACTTTTAGTATATAATGTAGTTGGATTTACCTGAAGTCCCCAGTTTCTGACCTGGACTTCAGCTTTAGTGACTATTCAGTCCCCTGTGCTTGCCTGTCTTCAACAGGCTCCACAAAAATTGTGGAACTCAAGAACACCCTTTACATACCATTGTTCCTGCTAATAACAAAAACCTTGAAAGGCGTGACTTATACCATTTAAACACATTGCCAACACTTCATGCCCTCATCTCCATAGACATAAATGTTCTTCACCATTGACTTGCTCACATGTCACCCAACAAACTGATACAAATGGTGAACAAGGGTTCTGTGAGCACTGCATCTTAGTAAAATTCAAAAAACTTCCTTTCAAACACAAAGGGCAAAAAGCTACTCACCTATTCCAAATCATACACCTCAACATTGGCAGACCAATAAATCCAGCTGACCAACATAGAAACAAGTATTGGATATCATTTATTGACAGGTATGGATGCTTCTCTTGGGTTTACTTTATGGAAAAGAAAAGTGAGGCCTTTTTATGCTTCTGTGAGTTCAAAAACAACACCCAAACTTATGTTGGAGCTGATATTGGAGAGCTGCACCTCTCAGAGAACTTTGTCAACCAGACAATAGCAAAGAATATGTTGGAAGACAATTCCAAGAGGAACTTGGAAAACAGGCCCTGTACACCTCACAACAGCTGCAGACATGCCTGAACAAAATGGATTAGCCAAGCGCATGAATCAGACCCTTGTGAACACTGCTACTGCCATGCTAATTGAAGCTGAACTTCCAAAAATGTTTTAGTCCAATGCAATGCTTACTGCTGCCACTGTCATTGGGAGGACACCAGTAGCAGGACTGCAGGGGAAGGTACCTTACACAAAGCTTCATCCATTCAGCTCCACCACTTATGCCATCATACCCAAGGATCAGCAAAAAAGAAAATTTGTGGACAAAGCTTGAAAAGCCATACTCATTGGTTACATGACTAGAAAGAAGGCTTACAAACTCCTGGACATAAAGACAAGAAAGGAATTTAGTAGTCTGCACATCTGCTTTGATGAAAGTAACAATTTACCATCAGAAATCATCAACCTTGAAGACAAAAAAGGCAAGAACTTGGAGCAGAAGTGGGAACCAAACCTGTTGAGACTAGCACTGAACAAGGCAAAGGTTAGTTGAGACAAAGAACATGACTCAGATGACAAATCAGTGCACAAAGAACTTCTAGAGCAAGAAGGATTCTGATGTCAAAGACAAACCCTCAAGGGCAGATCCTGCACCACCTCCACAAAAACCCAAGCCAGATCTACAACCCCCACCAGCACCAACACCACCATTGCAAATGGAGCTCAAAATAGATGCAACCAAACAGAGCAGATCTGCAGGTACAACTAGAAAGCAAAAGCATGCTAATGAGAAAATACCAGAAAATCAGAGCTCAGTAGGAGCAAGTTCAGAACAGCTGGAGAAACAACCCACATGCACTTGTAAACCTATCATCTGCAATGTTGACTACCGCCATGCTGTACAACTCCAGGAACAGCAGAAGAAAGACACCAGAGCTGAAAAGCATATTAGATCTGCCAAAGCTGGAAATGATCAACTGCCTGAGGAAACACACCAAACACTACTTGATATCCAAGCATAAGCCAACAATTCTGAGCTCAGCAATCCAACCAACCCCCTAGAGTCAGAGGACGAGGTGTATTTTGCCAGAATATCACAGAGCAGACTGTCTGACTGCATGCTCCCCCAAAATGCAAAAGAAGCCTTTGAAATCCCAGACAACAACTACTGGAAGCTGGCACTGCAGGAGGAGTTACAGAATCTCATTGATAATGATGTCTTTGAAGTTGTACCCACTTCCAAGGTAAAAAAGCCAATTACTTCAAAATTGGTGTTCTATGTCAAATACAATGCCAATGGCAAGGTCAAATGCTACAAAGTCCAAATAGTCACTCAGGGCTTCACTCAAGTAGAGGGTGTTGATTACAAAGAGGTCTGAGCTCCAGTGGCAAACCCTTGAGTCAATTTGTGTCATCCTTGCTTTGGCTGCAAAATACAACCTCGAACTTGACCAGATAGACATCACCACAGCATACCTGAATGGGGAACTTGAAGAGGAGCAGTACATGCTCCTACCTGAGGGTGTTGCAATTCCTGATAGGCACTGTTGGCAGCTTCAAAGGTCACTGTACAGTCTTAAACAAGCAGATCAAACATGGAACCTGACACTTGACAAGAAGCTTTCAGAACCTCAGCTTCTTGCACCTAAATGCCAAGATATGCCTTAATGTCTACAAAGAGGGAAATAAAGTTTGTTTCCTAGTGGTCTACATCAATGACTTCATCCTGGCCACAGGCTTATGCCAACTTATGGACAAAATAAAGTCAAGCTTATCAAACACTTTCAAAATGTGTGATCTTGGGCCAGCAATGTATATCTTGGGAATTCAGATTAAACAAAACCAAAAGGCACGAACCATCTCACTGTGCCAAGAACAATATATCAAAACTGTTGTAGAGCGCTGTGGCATGGAAAGATTCAAAGCTGACATGGACTCCAATGGTGACTAGCACAAAGTTGACAGCTGAGGATCTGAAGTCCAACACTACAATTACTGACATAGAAATCAGCAGCAAGAAGGTTTTATACTCCAGTGTAGTCAGTTCTCTCATGTATGCCATGATGGGAACTAGAACCAATATAGCCTATGCAGTCAGAGTGCTTGGCTGCTTCAGCACCAACCCAAAGCATCATCATTGAAGAGCAGCAAAACAAGTTTGACTGTACTTGAACACTATGAAGGACATGGAATTGAAGTTAGATGGGAACAACATGGGCATAGACATGTCATTTCACAGCTACTCAGATGCAGCCTGGTCTGGTGATTCAGATACATCTAGGTCAACTTTGAGATATGTATTCAACTCAGTTTGCAGAGTGATTGGCTAGGCCAGCAAACAACAAACCATGGTGGCACTTTCCTCCACCAAATCAGAATACATTAGTCTTTGCTATGCAGGAGAACACTTAGCATGGCTTAGGAGTTTTTTCAAGGACATCAGACATGCCCAAAAGGATCAATCTATTCTACTATGCAACAATCAAGTGGCTATAATCTTAATGAAGGAACCATAGGACAGATCTCAGGCTATAATCTTAATGAAGGAACCATAGGCTGGCTCAAAAAACTGCCTCAATGTTTGGCCTTTTTGGAAAGATTCATATGGTGTGCAACAATTACCTAAGCAAAAAATCGTAGAAAATCACATGACATACAACTGCATCCTGGCTTCATAATAATGTATAGATCATATGATTTTGGACAAGAACTTGCTTATTAATAAATCAAACAAAATATTCAATCATTAGGGCAGTTTTTTGACCCAGTCTAATTTACTCTATATCTAGTACTTGGTATGGCCTCCATTTGCCTATATAACTGCTTTGATCCTTCTAGGCATGCTCTCTATGAGGCTTTGACATACCTCTGGTGGTATTTCATTCCACTCCTTGACCACTCTCTCCCACAACTCATGCACTCCTTTAGAGAGTACCTTATACTCCAAAAGTTTGCACTTGATGTAAACCCAGAGGTTCAATGGGATTGAGGTCAGGGTATTGGGCAGGCCAGGATATCACAATGATGTTGTTATCAGAAAACCAGGCTGTTGCCTGTTTGGAAGTGTGTTTTGGGTTGTTGTCCTGCTGAAAATATTGTCCTTCCTCCCCCATTTCCAACTTCTCAAAGCTTTCCACCACTCTCTCATCCAAAATCTCACAATACTGTGCAGCATCCATCTTCCCCTGAATTCTGTAAGCTTCCTCACTCCATTCCAACCCATGCAACCCCATACCATGAGATTGTTTTCTCCTCCATGCTTGACAGTTGGTGTAGTAGTGTAGTCAGGTAGTGGTTCTCCTGGAATTTTCCACACATATACTTTCCTATCTGATTCAATCCAATTAATCTTTGTTTCATCACTCCACAAGACCCTCTTCCAATCTCCTACTGTCCAGTCTTTATGGATACTGAGAAAACTTAAGCTGATTTGTATGATGAGCACCCTTGAGCATGGGAACTTTCTTCTTTGTTGCTGAGCAAAAACCTGCCTCCTTCAATGCATTCCTGTCAGGTCCTGCTGATGACAGGGGCTCAGCTACACTGGCGAGTCCTTACTAGGCAAGCTCGGGAGGCTAAGTACTGGTCCGGGGCTTCTCAGGAGCTCCGGTATGGCTATGAGTGGTCCAGGGCAAAGTCCGGACGCTCCGGGGTACAAGTAGCGATGCGTGTGAGGTTTGAAAGTGCTCCAGGGTGGGGAGCACAGGTTCAGGGGGTAGGGGGTTTGTAATGGGAGAGAGAACAAGGGGCGAGAGGGTAGTACTGACCGGGGGGAGGGCGGAGGTAGTTTTGGGAGTGGGTGGAGATTGGTATGGAACGGATGGGGGGTGGGTTGGTTGAGTAACTGGGGGACGGGGGGGGACACGGGACAGAGAGTAGAAATAGAGAGGAAGAGATACGGAACAGTAGATAGAGAAATTGAGGAGAGAGACGGAATAGAGATAGAGAGATGGAGGAGAGATGCAGAACAGAGATACAAGTCATGGAACAGAAACGAGGCACGGAGACGAGAGACGAGAGACGAGACAAGAGAGAGAGAGAGAGAGGGAGAGAGGCAAGGGAATAGATTGAGATTGAGATAGAGACAGAGACAGAGACAGAGACACGGAAATACGGAGAACTATGGTGAATATCAAGACTACTTGACTCGTATGCTACCCTATGGTTTATGTACTACCCCTCCGCTAAGTACCTGGCAGGGTCCTGACCCGGGACCATAACATCTGATTATCCTCCGGTTGGGTCCCGGGGCAGGTTCTCAGCCCCAGGGTCGTGACAGCTGTCGGGGCATATTGGTGCGGGTCACAGCGGTCTTGCGTTGGGTGGGTCGGTGGTTATGGTACATAGTGGTGGCATCCGTTGACGCCACAGAAGCAGGTAGCCTGGTGACGTGCCAACGGTTTGCGGGAGGAATGTTGCGGAATGTTATGTGATGGCCAGGATGCTGGGGGTCCGGATGTGCTCAGGGAAGCTTCGGGGTGACATGTCTGCCAAGATGCCAGAGTTCGGTGATGCCCGGGGGTTTGTCCAGAGATGGCTGTGGGTGTTGCCAATGCAGCGTTGTGGGGTCGTTGGTGGCCCTGGAGGTGTGCCGGGGTGTGCCGGGGTGTGTGCCGGGGTTGGGGCAGCGTAGGGGGTCTGGAGATGGCGGGGTCGTGACATTACCCCCCCTTCAGCGTTGAGACCCTTCGAGATGGGGGCCATGGTGGCAGTGTCGTGGGAATTCAAACCTGAAGTTAGTGCTGGCACCAAAGTCCTTGGAATTGAAGTCGAAGTCCTATGGCGGCCATCCAGGAAGTGCTCCGGAGAGAAATAAAAAGGGGGGACTCACCATGACTCGTTCCCCATCTTCCCATGTCTTCGCCCAGCTCATCTTCCGGTTCACCTACTCCCCCTCCCTCCGACAATTTCCGAGTCTGGGTCTGGCAGCAGTATGAGGATTGCCAGGCTTTGCACAATCTTTGCCGGCAGGAGCGCGAGCTATCAGT
>QGOB01001667.1:0-60925 GCA_003313055.1 Termitomyces sp. MG145
TGAGGTTATCTACCTCTTTATTCAGATCTCCATTGTCATTCTGCTCCCCGAGACCGGTCCAGCTCAACAATAGACCCCAAGGATCTGCATGGCTATGAATCCAGACAAGTTTAGAAGGTTTGCCAGGCAGTTCTTTCTTGATAGGAAAGGAAGACTGTACAAGAGACATGAGGGAGAAAGGCACAAACTAGTAGTCCCTGTGGACAGAAGAATGTTTATGCTCAAATCTGCACATGATGCTCTAGGCCACAGAGAGGCCTATGCTACAAAAACATTGATACAATAACATTTTTGGTGGCCTGGGATTGATGAGATGTGCAGTGGTATATTGGAACTTATCACAATTGTCAAATTTATTAGAAGACAGTGGTAAATAGAGAACCAATAGTCACATACACTCCTTCAATCTTCCAAACAATCCAGATTGATACCATGCACATGACACCAGCCTCAAATAGTTGCAAGTACATTATACATGGAAGGTGTGCATTATCTACCTGGATGGAAGGAAGGCCTTTGAGGAAGGAGAATCACAAAACCATTGGTCAATGGCTGTTTGAGGATGTCATTTGTAGATGGGGTTGTATTGTTGCCATTATCACAGATAATGCTGGACAATTCAGAAAGGTTACTGCTTGGCTTGAAAAGAAGTATGAGGTTAGAGGAATTTCTATTTCACTATACAACTCACCAGCCAATGGCAAAATTGAAAGACCTCATTGAGATGTCAGACAAGCCTTGTTTAAAGCCTGTGAAGACCATACTAAATGGTTCTAGTTCTTCTTCCATGTCATGTGGAGTGATAGGATTACCATCAGGCAGAGGTTTAGATGTTCTCCCTACTTCATGGTTACTGAGGCCCACCCTATCCTGCTATTAGATTTAATTGAGGCAACCTGGCTGGTAGAACCACCTGAAGGACCTTTAATTACTGAAGAACTAATTGGCTACAGGGCCAGGGCTCTAGCAAAACACTATCAGCATGTGGAGGAAATGAGAGAGAGAGTAGGCAAGGACAAGTTGCAATGGGCAATAAAGTTTGCAGAAGAGCACAGGCACTCTATAAAAGACTTCAACTTCAAGCTTCTAGACTTAGTCCTGGTCAAGAATATGATTACTGAAAGTTTGCATAGTGCTAAAATGTTGCCTAGATTCCATGGTCCTCTAGTAGTAATTACCAAGACAAAGGGAGGTAACTTTTATAGTGGCAGAACTGGATGGGTCAGTCTGGCAAAAGAGGGTGGCTGCATTCAGAGTGGTACCTTAGAAAGCTCACAAACGATTGCAGCTATTCCAAAGTCTTGAGCAGTGGATTGATATCTCACCTGCCAAGCTGAAGGAACTGCAAAGAGAGCTGCAGAAACCTATAGATGAGATTTCACAGGATATTTCCTTTGGCACCATGCCACTACATGAACCTTGGGACTTGGAAATGGGGCATAAGCTGCCAAAAGGATGAATAATAAATAATATTTATTTATTTATTTATTTATTCTAAAACAATTTTAAATGATTCCAGAAATAAATATATTATTACCAATATTTCAGGATAACTTAGAAACTTTGGAATTGGGCAAAATGGCATTAAATTTTAGAGGTACTCAGAAAATAAGGAGGGGAAAGTTATTCTAGAAAGTAGGGAGGGTAGCAAAGCCTATTCTAATCAGCTAAGCATACACAATAATAATGCTTACACTGAGGAGGCTTCTGATACTGCCATGGTGTCTTCAGAATCAACAGGTGGAGCTTCCTGAAATTCAACATCGGAATCATTGGCATCCAAACTGGACTAAGCAACATAAGATAGTGAATAAAAGAAAATTAGTAGGAACATACCTCAAAAGAGACATTAAGAGCATTAAGAAAGGAACTGGCCATATTGACTTCTGAAGGGCCCAGTGCCTTGTCGAGACAATTCAAATAGGCCATGACAAGTTTGTAAACTTGTCGGGCCATATTGAGCTGGTACAAGGTCTGATAGGCAACAAGGTTGACAGTGTCCTGATGCTTTTGGAGGTCAGACATAGGAACTGTTTTGCTGTTATTGGCAAGTTGCATGCCATCAAGAATTAGAGTCAACTTGCCCAAAAAGGGCAAGTGCAGTATCAGAACTGGGTTTGTGTGAAGCTGAAAAAGAAGATCAGAGAAGATTAAAGAAAAGAAGACACAGAACCCACCAATAATGGGAGTAATGCAAATTCACTTAGCTTTAGGCTTGAGATTGGAATCAGAACTGGTGGCAAAAAGAGAAAGAGAATTGAGACAATAAGACAACTGTGCAAGGCAGATGAAACACTCACATTAGCATGATGCTTGACAGTATGGCTGACTGATGGACCAAGCATCTTGACATCCTTGTCATCTCACTGGCAATGCTAAAGGCAGAGGATCAAGAAAGAGAAGAAGAGGGGTCAACAAACTTCTTCCAGTTTATGTTTTCTGCTGAACTTTATGACAGTTGGTCTCAGTCTAGATAATACCATCAGCAAAAGAGAAAAAAGCTTCAATGTCAGGAGCCTCTTTGGCAACTTGGTGGTCAAGTAATAAAGGGGTACTTGAAAGGGCATCAAAAAGACTCTTTTGGTCAGCAATCCAACTAAAAGCAGCTTGCTCAGCAAAGTGCTGAAAAAGAAAGGATTAGAAAGAAGCAAGAAAAGGCATACCAACTGTGTCATACCAACTGCATCATGCCTAGATATCGTGCACAGTTGCTGCTGCTACCAGAGAAGAGCCTGGCAGTACTACAAATGCCAATGATAGCCAATGCAAAAAGTGAGTAATTGAGGACCAAGTGAATCACACAATTTACATCGCACTTGATGGACCTTTTGAGGTTCGCAAAGTGATTGGAGAGATCTGTGCAAGCCATAACAAAAGCATGCAGGGTGGTTGGAGCCTTGTGCAGTGGAGCAGAATGAGGAGGCATGGGATAAACAAATGAGGGCAGTAGCAACAGTTATAAAAAGAAAAACAGATGCAATCAAAAGAAAAATAAAAAGAAATTTTATTTTTTCTATACAACTGCAGAAAGTTTTAGTCAAAAAGACACATGACAGACAAAAGGAAAGAGACAAACCTTAGTTATGACTAACTGGGGGCAGTCAGTTTATGGTGTGGAGGAGGTGACATGCTGGTCCCAAAATAAGGACTGACAAAATATAAACTAGGTGGCCAATGATAGCCAATGCAAAAAGTAGGTAATTGAGGACCAAGTGAATCACACAATTTATATCGCACTTGACAGACCTTTTGAGGTTTGCAAAGTGATTGGGGGGATCTGTGCAAGCCACAACAAAAGCATGCAGGATAGTTGGAGCCTTGTGCAGTGGAGCAGAATGAGGCATGGGATAAACAAATGAGGGCAGTAGCAACAGTCATAAAAAGAAAAACAGATGCAATCAAAAGAAAATAAAAAGAAATTTTATTTTTTCTACACAACTGCAGAAAGTTTTAGTCAAAAAGACATGTGACAGACAAAAGAAAAGAGACAAACCTTAGTTATGACTGACTGGGGGCAGTCAGTTTATAGTATGGAGGAGGTGACATGCTGGTCTTAAAATGGAGACTGACAAAATATAAACTGAGTGGCCAAAACAAAGAAAAACACTGAAAACTGTAAGTGAGAACATGTTGAAAACCATAGATATAGGGCATGCACTAGGTCACCAAAAGAATGAGCCCATAAACACTGAAAAAAACCCTGAATTAAATAATAAAAAAGGAGTTAAAGTTGATAAAGGAGCAATGGCATAATTGATGCAGTGGCAGTGCAATAATCAGATTGACAATTCATCATGGCATCAAGCATACCATCTGTCAAGGCACCACCTAGCCAAAAAGGCTCCCTATCTTTGCCAAACTCCTCACAAGCCTGTCTACTGAAAGTTGAATTATGCTGGCACACCAAAAAGAGGATGATGAAGGAAAGACAAGACAGGAGGAAGTTGGGAAAGGATTGAACCTGTGATCAGTGGTGGTGTTGACCCAATCACAGAGCTTGGCTTCATCAAGCACCTAGCACAAACACAAAGCCTCTCTCCAATTACAATTGCATATAAAATTGTCATGTACCACTTTGCCAAGCCAGATGCTGCTGACTGATATGAGTAGGATGTTGAGGGATGAGAAAAGAAGGCGGAAAAAGGAAGAAAAATGAAGAAGGTATGCATGCCAAGCTTGGAGAAGGTGAAATTTGTTGGACAAAGAAAACCTGACTGCCAACTGGCAGTTGTGAAAATCCACTAGAAAACTATGCTGGCCAGCATGGTCCATACACTGGAGAAAGGATATAAAGGAAGCAGAAAGAGGAGGAGGAGGGCAAGCTATCATGCATGGCTTGGAGTTTCCAGAGAGTGGACATCTTAGGCCAAATGTAAGAACTTCATATTAAATTGGGTTTATAATTATTAATTTTAAATTAAACCTTTTTTGAACGAGCTGAACTTAGTTTTTACCAACAGAATTAATCAATAAAATTACATTATATTTCAAAAAGTGTTTATTGAGTTGTCAAGATGCCCAACACAACTTACCTGCAAGTCAGAGTTTCAATTTGTAAACAAATAAAAATAAACAAACTATCACATTTTGCATCAATATTTCCTTTTTTATTCTTGCTCTTACCTATTGATAAGCCTTATCTAGTTCTATGTATATGCTAATATATGCTAATTGCTTATTTTAGCACATACAATGTGCTGAGACTCTAGGAATAGTCCAGAACTTTAGTGATATCAGCTCTCAACTCTTAGTACTTCCAATGACTTTTTTTTAACTAGTTTCAGGATTTTACCTTCATGTTTTTATATTTTAACAATTTGACTTCTTTCATTACTGTACATCTACTACTTTCTTTAATCTCCATTTATAGTTTTCCCTATTGATTTATATGACTCACTTTATGCTAAGACTGTTTGACTTTTTTCTTTTACTCTTTTTACTTGCTGCTACCAGTATATATCTATCTGTTCTTAGCATCAAGATTATCATTGAATAATTATTAAATCATCTTGCCAACTATAATCAGCCCATTATCTGACTGATTTAACTGCTCCAAACTACTTTATTGCTAACTCTTAGCAACTTGCTGCTAACATTTTATATCCTCTTAATGTTTACATTGTCCATGTTATGCTGTTTATAGGCACTCTTGTTTCTATTTGTTATTTGCTGACATATTTATATTTGTGCTTATGCCTCGTGTCATTTGCTTTTTGGCATTATACTTTATTTTAATATCTTACTGACTAGTTCTCTCTCAATCATCTTACTACTTTTTTTTACTAATTTTATTTTCTCATATTTATGCTTACTTTTTATATTGCTTTTTTTAGCTATTGTTTGCTATTTAACATCTTAGCAATCTTTTTCACCTTTTCCTCTATTATTTTTATTTTGCCATTCAGTTTTATCATTACTAGTAACTGAAATGTTGCTTGACTTGATCCTTTATATATAGTCTCTTATAAACCATACTTCTTTTACCTGATCTGGTGTTTAAGAGATTTTTCCTCTGATAACAGTTAGGCAACATTAAATATCATCATTTTAAAGCTTATTATGAGGTGTTCTCTAGAGCAAAATTTGCTAGTCATTTATGCATCGAGCAAAGTGTCAATTAATTAACAACTTTCAATTAATACTATATATTTTTCATTAACACTGCTACTAAGACTATGTAGTAACAAACTGAAAGTGGCTAAAGACTGCTTCAACATTAATGACATCCTTAAAAACTTTCTTTGAGCTTATATTGACAGCTTGTTTTGATGTATTGCTATTGCTTATTTAATCTTTTAATTTTCTACCTAACAATTACTCAGCATCAGTTTCTCTTATATTGTTATCAAATTCACTGCCAATAGCTAACAAACATTATGCTTGCTATGCATACATGCTCTTTTATAATGAATCAACCATTAAAAAATGGGACAAAAGTTGACTTTACAAATTAGCTGAGTACTTCAAAAAGTTAAAGTATTTATTTGATGATTGCAAAATTGTAGATGAATTTTATGTCAAAGGTTGAATTTGGTGAGAGGTGCATCACATTAAAATTATGTAATTACAAGTTGGTATTTCCATGTCATGACCAAATAAAAAAGTCATGTTTTTTGTTGCATCCTTTCATCATGGTCAGCTTTTCTCATTGTCAGTCAGCTCTTCCACCACTCATAATTACTCTCATTTTCTTCATGGTCAGCTTTTCTTGCCCTAGCCTTTTGATATTTTAAAAGAAGGAATATGCTGATTGCTACATTTTTTACAATACTGCTATAATTTGGCTTGGCATTCCTGGATTTAGCAACATTCATTTAACATCTAGCAACATTAAAATTCATCTTTACTCTTATCAACAATAAAAAACAGCTGTTATCAAGTTGTATCTTGGCATTGATACTATTATATGCTATACTCTTAATAATTTTAATCAACTTATTTTTCAGCTTAGCAACACTTAGCTGCTTCTTTAACTATTACCAAAGCTTCTAGTACATTACTTGATAGCTTCTTTTAGACAGTAAACTATATCAGAATAAGGAACAATGACTCTTTCAACAAAAGATTTCATTGTCATTTTGATATAAAAATGTGATGCAACATGTTGTTATAGTGCAAGTAGATTTAAAAAGAAGTAAATATATTGATGTCTGAAGTTTGATGATCAAGAATAGTTTATATTGAATATTTATAACTGTAACAATTAGTAAGTAAACATACTTGGAGTTTAACAGTCAAGAATGACCAGAACTCCAAGATATCACAACTGATTATATACTCCTTTTTTTCTCAGATAATACATGGGCTAATAAGATAGGTTTCAAAATGACTAAGTGTGCTTTGAATATATATACTGTATAACACTAATATTACCAGTTGATGAGGTTATTTGGCACTTACTCCAACACATAATGAGTGGTTAATGAGGTTAGTTGGCATATTCTTTGATACTCTCACTTGGTAATGACTGACTATCAATCAATCCAAATGCAGCATTATCAAAGAGTAAACTTGATAGAATGCCCTTGTTAGTTGCTATAAAGACTTTACCCACTTCTCAAGTCAGATTCTTTGTTTCTAAAATAGTAATACTTGCATTGTCCATAGTTTTGAACTTTTTTGATTTGAGGCATTTTAGTTTGGACTCCAATGTCCTTTGCTTCCACAGTTGTGACAAATATTATCAGGCTTTGGCTCTTGTTTGGCTTTTAATTTCCTCTTCAATGTCAAGTTGCTCTCACTCAATTATTATCACCTTTTCTAATAAAAGCTGAGAATCTAAATGCAGCAATGTCTTCATGTGAGATGTGTTCATATACAGACATTAATTTTGCTGACACATTATTAAAAAGTAAGTGAAGTTTCATAGTTAAGCAAGTTTTGCTTTACAACTTTCCAGATAAGAGTGCATGGAAGTGACAAAAGAATGACATTAATAATGGTAAAACCATCTGGCTTGTGATTGGCTTCAATAAATTAATGACAAATGTTTAGATAAAAACTAATATAATTAGACATAGAAGAATCACCATCTCATTTCTTGATGTAGAGCTGCTAGTAGTATCAATGGATGTTTGTACCACTTTACTACTCAACATAATCTTTAGCTGATCCCATATTAGTTTCGATGTTTTAGCTGATACAATTAATTTGTATTGTGTATATTTGATGGCATTACAGATTAAGCTTATAATAGTGTTGTTTTTGTGAAGCTAATGTTTAAATCTGTCATTTACAATATTCCAAGCTTCATATCCACCAGACTGAAGTATTTTCATAAAGTCTCAACTCTTTTTCTTCTCTATAGAAGAAGTCCCTTCAGTAGAAGATTTTGCAATAGTAGAAGGATTATGACATTTTTTCTTCACATCAGAGGACAAAGTCATTTCAATAGACAATTCCATGATGACAGACAGCTCAGGAAATTTGAAGAAAGGAACAGGTGGGCATTGTTTGCAACTAGAGACAACTCTCCAAAGAGATTTGGCCTGCAATGTTGTTCAAACATGATAATTTGTTCCATTAAACTCAGTCATACTCCTTTACATGCTAAGGCCTACTTAATTAGAAAGCATTAGTTGTAGCATAGCCACCAATATAGTATATAGAGCAGTCTACAGGATAAAATATGCTCAAAACAAATAATAGCAGTATTCTATAGGTCTATCCAACAAACTGACTGTAAGCCTTTCTAATAATGTCTTTGCCCCTTTGCTTATTGTACTCATCCTGTGCCCAATTCTTGCTTGTGTTTTGCTTACCTTGACTCTTATTCATTGCTTGTACTAGCTCATTCTGTGAAATAGGTTTCATAAAGAAAAGCTTTGGCCTTACACTAACATATTATCTGCTTTTTTATTTCATTCACTTCTTTTGTATATAGCATGCACTTAGTATATATAGCTTCTATAAGCTTATAACATTATTGAATCCAACTACCACACCTACTTGACTCTCATTGCTATGTTTAAGAGTTGAACACTAAGCTTCATTTCTATCTTTTTTATAGCTTGTATAGCAACAATTCTAATATTTTTATCCTTAATGACCTACCATCATTTCATTTAAACAATATGTTTGAATACTTTTCATTGCTAATGACTCACTGCTAGCCACTATTGGCCATGGAATCTGTTTCAAAGAGAAAAAGAGTCAAAGAAATGTGTTATGCCATTTTTTTTGCCCCTTTTCATTGTGAGAAAAGACATCTTTCATTGACTAAACCCTTTTTCTATAAGAAATAGACCTATTTCAAATGGCATGACACATTTCTTTGTCTCTTTTTCTCTCAGAAACAGATTCCAGCACCAGAAATGAGCCCCTTTAACTAATAATCTTATATTTGTTTATTCTTATTTGTGCCATTATTTGGCTTTAGCAACTGAATTCATGTGGTATGTGTGTTCCTGCTTGGCAACTATGGCTAGTGACTGTAAGGGGACAACCCCCAGGAACCATTCTCTCCTTTTCCTTTCCTTTTTCCACTTCCTTTTCCCTTCTAGATATTATCTGTACATATTGTGTCTGCATTTCTGATCACTTGACATTGTTCCCAATGTCATCTGATCCCCTCCTAGTCATCTGATCCTTTCCTTACCACCTGACATTGCCAGAGTCACCTGATGGTCATTACCAATCCATTCTCTGGCAATGTCCGAGTTTTTATCTTTTTATTCTTGCAGTCTTTTTTCAGTGGCTTCTGTATACTGTATAGTTGATTCCCACACTTCTGGGGCCCCAGAAGCATCCACAGCCTGGCATAGGGATTCCTCAACTTATTCTCCCTCTGCCAGGTGAGTAGCTAGCCCTGTACACTGTAGCCACTTGCTAATACATTTTTAGATATCCCTCTCCCAGTTGTGTGACTTCCACAGCTCTCTGAGGTTGCCCTTACAGTGACAGGGACTATTTCTCCTTTGACTTTACTTTCTTTACACACATCACTAACTCCCTTCTTACATTGGTTTTTGAGTCTCACTTGACTCAACCCTCAACATAGTCCCTTGCTATACTACTCTCTGTAGCTGACTTTTGCATCTCCTGCACAGCAGCTAGAAAACATTAGACATCAAGACTGTGATCTCAATCTGGTCCACTCAGATCCAGAGCAGTTGCACAACCAGTTGTAGTTGTAGTTTCTTAATTTATAGGTAAAAACCTAGGCTGATTAGACCTTGAAACACTATTTTTCAGAGCTGAAACTTTTTGTTTCTTCTTTAAAGGTCTTGCTTGACAGGATGTAATCATCAGTGTTTGTAACGAAGTCCAGCAAGATCAATCTGTGCATTGATTTTGGTCCTGCTATGACAAATCCATGCTTGTTTCTGTATCCACAAAGTTATCCTTGTCTGGCATCTTTCACTTCCCCCAGTATCTTCTTCAGTAACACTACCTGCTTCTTGATGGGTTTATGTTGCTTCACCTTCTCTTCTTCTGCTAAATCTTTGCTCTTTCTCTGATCTAGGCAAGCTTTAGTGTCCTCAAATCCACAAAGTTAGGACTTGGATGCTAAATATCTCCCCTCATATCTGCAATTTTGCGGACAAGGTTTATTAGGAGCTGCCCGGGTCCACTCGGGAGACCATGAATCAAAAATGAAATCAAAGGCACGATGTAGTTCCCCCTAGCCGACTTGAACGACTGACCTCGTCATACCGTAGTTGACCCTCAAATACTAGTGACGCGCTCTACCACTGAGCTAAGGGGGACATTATTACACTATAAATCTAAGAAATTCTCGACCATTTTTTCCCAACGCCCAAACCAGTCCGTTTATCCGTTCTAGAGTTACGACAAAACTTCGCAGCCAAACCAAACGCGCACTTCCACATGGACAATAATAGTATTGAATCACGCCTGAATGGATAAAGGCGTGTGAACGTGATACAATGAGGCTATGCAATGCACGCGCACCCGTATATCCGAGCTCTCACGTCGCCGCAGCAGCTCTCACAAAGCACAGTGAGACTTGGCAAAACCTAACGCCGGGAGCACGAGAGATCAGAGGGAATACTCCACATATTCGTTCAGTGACGGGCATCTCATCCGGTGATGTGTATGATCCATGTATGGGTTTCGTTTATACACCGTGCCAGTAATGCTAACCAAGTAACTCGGTAGCATTTTTAGTTCACATAGGTCATGCAATCCAAACCACAAGGCAAAAATAACCAGAGTTTGGACATATGCTGTGGTTGTTGTTGTGATTACCGGCGCGATCGCGTGCGAACAACCGGGGTCCATATGAACTTAAATTTGACTTTGGAGTGTGTGGGGAACAAAGTGGCGCGCGAAGGTATCTCAGATACTTACCGATCTCACCTGTGACACATCAGGAGACCATACTGAACCTGATTAATGTGTTCGTATGTATGCCTATGTATGCACATAGGTATTTGGCACGGCCGCGAACGGGTATCATCGTTAGTACACTTTGCAACAGAAAGATGAAGTAATGCGTTACAGTGGGTGAGACAGGGTGTGATTGGGATCGCTTCGGAACTAGTCTTTCACGACAACATTGATAGTACTCAGGGCCAGTTTTGAAGCCTTCAGGTTCGGGTTTGTGAGTTTGAACGAGTGTAAGTATGTATTTATGATGTGACGGGACGGCGGCCCTGAGTAGTGACCTGGAATGGAATGGAAGGAAAGGAGCCTCGGATCCTGTAATTTAAGTATTGAGAAAACTGAATTGTGAGGGAATGGTCGCTATGACAGATGATACATACGTATCATCGTATTCTTGATATTTGGATGCCTAGTAGTTCTGGGTCTAAGGCTCGATCTGGCCTCTTGTGGGTTCGAGGTCGAGGCCGCGTCGGGAGCTTCTTCGAGTATTTATCTATAGATAAAGACCCTGCAAAGGATGGCGAAACTCTCTCATCCATAAAAATGACCGAATACTAGAGTGGTTCTCACATACATACCACTCATATCTCCGTAATCCAGTGAAATGGAAGTTCTCGCCTCGAAGGTTGACTTGACACTTTTCGGATTGAGCATAACTACACAAGAAGCACTAAGAGACGCTCGACGCAGATTCACGATGCAGGTTCACGACTGTAGATAGATAAGGGTTCATGTCGCGCCACTGATAAGATGTACATTTGTTGAAATGACAATGCCATCGGACTGCATTTTCATATCCTTGCCACGTAGGAACGCGTCGTAGATACGCGTCTCGTGTGATACATGGGCTAATAATGGGCTAATAATGGGCTAATAGAAAATTCTATCATGATAGACATGCACTCCTCTTTATCCTCCAGTCATATGTATCCGATAAGAGCTTTCCGATTGTAGATTGATGGCAGTACTTCGATTCTCGATGAGACGATGTCGACGCCCGGAACGCGTCAAAGTTCTATACGGATGGAAATATGGGTCCGCGTCGAAGATATTCGCTTGCACATAGACCGTACTGAATAGAAGTTATGACGTGAGCTTGGCATAGACTCGGCATTTTGGAATTATGTATAACTAGGCACATTCAAGGCAAGATCGAGGCACGTTCGCATTCCAGTTTGTAATTTATCGCGACTTCAGACGCAAAGATGGTCTCATGTGAGAGGAACAAGTCAGGGTATTTCATAACTCGGAGTTTTACCTACATTTGGATGTCGTTTTGATTACGATCAAAAATTTCTTGATCCTGACTGACTTTGACGATACTCGCTTTCCGCCGTTGTTCTCCTGGGACAAAGAATATTGCGAGCTAAAAATGAATTCTCGGACAAACCCCTACTGAAAGGACTGGTCTAGAATTGAAAGCGATGCACGGTGGAGTGATGTGAGACACGGCGGCCGACAAGCCGCAACTCTAAAATGTTGCGATAAAATGGAGATGACTGTTGGTTATCGAACATACACGGTCACCCACTTGCTGCCCGATCTTGTCGCTGTCTGAACCCAGGATCACCGCTACCCTCGCCTAATCTTGGCACTTTATAGCTAACCCGCTCCTGACAAGTCCGCAAATCTCTCCGCGGACCCCTCTTGCCTGTTCAGTCTGGCGACTCCCAAGGCGAGTACTTATCGTATTAATAATTCACTCCATTGCCCGCCAACTCTGACCTTGTGCGCTCCAGATGCTCGCAACTCAGCGCATGTCGCCTCCCAATTCCGTCTTTGGAGGCAATCAGGCGGGTGCACCTCTCCCTCTCATCCCAAGGCGTCTCTCCCGCGAGCCCTCCTCTTCTCTCCCTGTCAAGGTTGTCATCCAACACTCCTCGCCCCCTCTGCCCTTAGACGACTCAGGTTCCTCCTCATCTAGCGATAGCGGTTGCCCGACTGTTTCTATTCGTGCCAAAAGAGTATGTTCTGAAAAACCTCCTCAGAACGATACAACACCTCGCCGTCCGCCATTATTGTACTCGCCTGGTGTCACTTTGCGCCCAACTACCACACGTAATTTTTCTGAGTCTCATGCCCAATCTTTCTCGACCAGCTCAAGCTCAGGCTCAGGCTCTCTCCAGCCTCCTTCTCCCTTTCCTACCATTCCCGTCTCTCAATCTCAACCGCGCCTCATCCGAAAAAAGTCTGGTCAGTTAGTAAAGTCCTCCTTGAAACCCTCCAAATCTCTTTCCCTCCTTACTCCTTGTTCACCCTATCTAAACTCTCAAAGCGCACCCGCCACACCCATACACACCCCCAAGAACGTTCACTTCGATGCACAGCTTGAACACGTAAAGCTTTTTCTCGCAGAACAAAAACCTCTCGCTGTCTCACGCGACGGCAGTCCAACAGAAGACACCGCCTCGGGCACCGATACCGACTTCCCCGACTGGGTATTTGGCTCAAATTCCTCCTCTACACGTAACATTACAATGCACCACATAAACCTTCCCCCTCGCCTATCTGCGAGCAACAGCGATGTTCTCCTTGAGTCTCTTGAGTTAAGTTCTGACGTGCCCTCTGTCGTGGGTCGCGTACGTGTATCCAACCTCGCCTACGCCAAGTCCGTCGTGGCGCGTTTCACTTTCGACGCGTGGCAGACGACGTCAGAGGTCTCGGCGCGGTACGTTTCCTCCCCCTCCCCACGTACAGATCTCTTCGTCTTCAATGTTCGCCTGAACGACCTTATGGCGCGTATTGACGGAAAATGCATGTGTCTCGCCGTGCGCTATTCCGTCGGCGGTCGGGAGATATGGGACAACAACGGCGGGCGTGATTATCTAGTCAAATTTGGACTCGAACCCAAGTCCAAGGACTCCGAACGCGAGAGAGAAAAGGAAAGAGAACGCGAACGCGAAGATCGCAGCCGCCGACCCACCCCCGACCCAACTACCATCGCTTCCCTCCGCTCTACCCTCGAAAAAGTTGTGGCGCCTTCCCCTGTGCCCCGATACGATTTTTCTCATTCCTTATCGAACCGCTGGGTCCCGCCTTCGCTTTTGCATACACCTGCACCACAGACATCTTTGAAGTCAGCCCACTCGCACGCTCATGTGAGGACGCAGTCGTACCCCAGCCCCGAGTCCACGCCTCGTCCTACAAATAAGTTCCATGTGAATTCGAATTCAATTCCGTGGCCCAGAGGCGTGAAAGAGAGGGAGAAGGAAAGGTGGACACCCCCCCTAGGAAGTCCTCGCGATGCGTCGGATGACGACAGACCACCGTTTGCTAGTGTAAAATATAACAGAAACAACGATACGAAGAATATCTCGTTCCCTGCTACTACGCATACACCGACGACGACGCCGCGAAGACATCATAGGAGAGGGTACTTTGATACCCACCACTCGAGTGCGAATGGAGGTGGAAGTGAAAAAGGAAGTTGGGTAAGGAGAACCCCGCCTGGGTCACCGTCTGTCGGCATTATGTCTGAGTCTGATGACGAGTCCGGGACGGATGAAGGTGAGGGTGAGGGTGAGAAAACACCTATACCAGGGAGATGCTATTCGTTCCCACCCACGTCGACGAGGACAGGGACGGGCATAGGTAGCGTGACAGGAACCCCTGGGCTTGGATTTTTTGGCGGCTCTGATGCTAGGAGTGCTCATAATCATCTGAATTCAGGGAGAACAGAGGTAGGGGTAGGAGTCGCGCTTGGAGAAGGTGTCGGTATCGGTATGAGGACGAGTATGGGGATAGATATGGGTGTGAGGTTGGGAGAAGACAGCGAACTCTCGACGCCGAGTTTTGGAAGCTCGAGGGCTACGAGTCCGAGTCCGAGTCCGACTGAGAGCGAGTTGAGCACTGAAACGGAAGATACAGAGACGGAGACGGAGACGGAGACGGAAGGTGAGGGGGATGGAAGGTGTAAGAACATTGGTGCGAGCGATAGTCCGAGTGGGAGCTACAAGGAGTTCCTCAGCAGGTTTGTTTGCCTTTCTTCCCATTCTCGCTTTCCGCAAGCTGACTACGATCTTCTTCTTTCTATCTACACAGATTCTGCTTTTTCACCGGAACAGGAGCTGCCGCGGGCGTTGGGATCTTCCCCGACGCTCCACACGCTCTTCCTCCGCACTCCTCACACTCATCCCATATACGCGCCCATACCCACCCGCACTTGCAAAAACGATTTATTGTGCCTCGCACACAGAGTGCGTCGGAGATTATCGAGTCATCGAGGCCGCTGCAAGAACGAGCAATGGCGGTGCGCTCGCCGAGTTTCGATGATGTGCTGCTTGGGAGTGGCGCGACGACGCCGGTCGGGGGAATGTCCCCGCCTGCAATGGTTTGAGCCATACGACTTGCAACGCCAGTTTCTCGCTTGCCCTGTCCTTCGTTCTGCATTCTAGATTCCTTCTTTTCTTTTCTCCTTCTGTTCCCCTTCCACGACATTTTTGAAGTCTTCCTGATTGGGCCGTATACACGGTTCTTTTCACTAGTCTTCACTCTTTTGTTAGATAATTTCTCTTCTTTTAGTTTCCTGTCTTCTTTCCCGTAGACGATGCTTCGCATCTCTCACCCCTTTTGTACCATCACACATGCATTTACAGCCGACCAACCCATGCCTTGGTTTGGGGGAGTCTTGTACTTGTAATTTTATTGTACCAACATATCACACCATATCCCTTACACATCTTTTATCGATATGGGCTACGTACATCCAGCCGTGCGTAATCCGTTTTTCTCCATCTATGTCATTCATCTTCACCACATTCTTTACACGACACCCTTCCCAGCGGTACATATTATTATTGTTGTCTCATACATACTAGCCTCCATGCCTATATCTACGACAAGTGACAAAGACTTTGAGTCACCTTCATGTATCACCACGTATCTATAAAGGAAACGAAACGATTTATACTGCACGCACGTTCGCAATGAATAATACAAACATGTGATCATCCCATTCCATTCTTCTGAGCCGCGAAGGTGATTTCCGTCTGAGTGTATTGAGAACTGAGATAAAGCAAGCCCGATACATGCAAGATACGTATACGGTCAGAACGCAGCGGAACAGATCAATAACGACCGCCGCCCCGACGTGGTCCCCACCGACCCTGACGGTTCCCGCCTCCACCTCCACGGCCCCAATCATCACCTCCCCCACCTCCACCTCTGTTATCACGACCGTAGTCGTCTTGAGGATACATATCATGTTGCGAGGATGGTGGTCCACTCTGCCTCCCACCGAAACTCGGATTCTCCTGAGACTGATGCTGGGTTTCCATCCCGAACCCAGGGATGAAATTATCATCCGCGCCCACTGCATCCGAAAACCCGGCATTTCGTCGGGTGTTACTTCCATTATCGTAGCTGCCGCCCCCACTGTCGCCACTACCTGAGTTATTGATTCCCTGGGTGTTGCCCGAGTTGCCGTACCAACCTCCTCCCCCGTCTGCGCCGCCATACGGGGTATCTCCGCCATCTCTCCCTCCACCTCCACCTCCATGTCCGATCCCGCCATGTCCCGCGTACCCAATAAATCCAGGCAACCCCGGTACGGGATCCTCATCTTCATCCTGTGCGGTCGCCTCAGGCGGCTTCTCACCCCCGCCAGAAAACACGCTCCCTACATCGCCTGGGCGCTCACGGGACCAGAACCGTGTTGTATGATCGTTCGATGCGCTCACGAGGAGATGACCTAGCGGGTGGAACGCGAGAGACCAGACGTTGGAATCGTGTGCTTGTGAGAGTGTTGCGCGTGGACCAGCGGACGGCTGTGTGAATGAGGGTTCGGGTATGCTGAGGTCCCAGTGCAGGATGGCGCCTTCGGAACCACCAGAGACAAGGATAGGATGTACAGGGTGCCATGTTACCGCTGTAGAATGTCGGAAGATGAAAAGGAAGTATGAACAAGGAGGATGGAAGGCAACGTACAACAAACTTCCTTCTTGTGCCCTTTCAAAATACGGTACTCTTTCATTGCGCGAATGTCGAAGACGCGAACAGTTTGGTCTCGCGATGCGCTGGCTACCATGTTTCCGTTAGGAGACCACGATAGGGCTTGAATAGTATTCTTATGTTGGTGTCTGCAGAATAGCGTGAGTTATGACAGCTTCGACTCGACAGCGGTCGAAATACGTACAATGTTGATAGTACAGTTCCTGTTCGTGGATCCCAGAATTTGATTTGATTATCTTTACTTCCAGACACAAGCAAACCCTTGGTTGGATGCCATTCTACGCATTTAACATCCCAACCATGTCCTATGTCATGGTCAGCTCAATAAGACAAGGTAGACAACTGATACGTGCCAGTAAGAGTGCTCTCCACTCTTTGATCCTGAAAATTCCATATCCGCACACTCGAGTCATCACTGGCGGTAGCAAATCGTTGGTCATCGGGACTGAAGCTTAGGCCACGAATGGCTTCCCGGGAATTGGAGCCCTGCCATGCAGTCAAGTTGTTCATGTTGGGCTCGAAGTATTTGATGATACCGCTCTTGTCGGCGGATGCAAGATATGCCCCAGAATGAGTGAACGTCATTGTGCAGATGGCAGTATCATGGGCTTGGAGAATCGTTTCAAAGTTAAACGTAAGGCCATTCCACAACGTAAACTCTCCGCTCGTGGAGCCTGTGAGCACACGACGACCTTCAGGTGTCCACTACACTGGCTTAGAAGAGTTCTTGTAAACATTGGACACGGACATACTGTGACTACGTTGACCGGACACCGGATCTTGTTGGTTGAAGTATGAACGAATTTGGTGCATAGAGATGTTGAGGAATTGTCCGGGTATGCCTTGGGCGGTAACAGCTAGAACAGATTCAAGTTATATTAACACGTTGTAATTTACAAATTCCGATGATAAGCTTCGTACATCGATGATATACGGTGGACTCGGTCGCATGTACGGTACATAGTTTGAATTGGGCCGTAGTTTGCGTAACTGAATTTCAAGACATTGGTCATGTCCCACATCGCAAATATTATTATTCGACGTACCAAGGCCCAACGACCCATCCCTCCGTTATAGTCCACAGTCCGTCTGGGTCTTGTCTTTTTAATGAGTTTTCCGTCTAACATTTGCCGAGCACTTGCCAGCTCGAGTTCTTGTAGTTTTCCATCATCTTGAGGAGGCGGTTGAGGTGCTGAGCGGTATCTCGACGGTTTCCACTCCAGATGAGGTACACTTGATTCTTGTGGTATGCATTTTTTGGGTAAGAGAACCGGCAAAGCGGTTTTGGACATAATCCGAGTGATTGACGCGTTGCTTGCAAGCTCTTGAGGCCGTCTGAGGATTGATGATTCAAGCAGGACCTTATATGGACGAGCTTTTCAACTTGGAACGGTTTAAAGTCAGGAGCACGGGAGCAGATAGCTAAAAGTTGTTGTGATAATGGATAGAGGTGGGCTGAAGTCAATATTGCCAAATACTTACCTGAATTTGGACCACCATCGACTCAGACCCTACGACTTGACTCACGCGCTATCAGATTTTTCTGGTCTTCATGCACTATCGGACCCTTATCCTATCTCTCGCTGGTGAAGATTATTGCTGTATAACCGTATTTGAGTTCTGTACGGAAGCTGTCAGCTCACGTCGTCGTTGCTTCAGCAACAATCGGTCGATCATGATTCTTATCTCCTGTCATCGAGCGAATATCTTGTTTTAACGCGCAACCTAAAGTTGATACGTTTGACTCTTTGAGATATCTTCGGCCGGTACGCTCAGTTTGACAGCTCACCTTATAGACGAAGTAGCGCCATGGATCTTTCACACTCCTTGTCACTTTATGCGTTTCACAACAGTCATCCTCCAAATATCGATTTTAATTCCGAGAATCACTTAATCCGGCTAAGCTTTCGCATTATGCCTAAGTACTCGCATCACTATGAGTGCGCTCGGACGTCTCTGGTCATCCCAGACAGGGAGCTGGATTATCGCCGCCTTCTCGTCGAGAAGATGCCACTTTTCGAGGATAAGTATTTGTCATTCATGGACCACATAAAGTCTATCTCTACCAAGTGGTTGGCACCATAAGTATGTTTAAAAAAAGGTCTCACTGGGGAAGTAGCCCCTTCCTCGACTCCATAGTTGGAGTAATTATTACATACTCACATGTCCATGAAGTTCAGAGTGCTTAGCATGGCCGTTAATCTCTGCCACTTATTTTGAGATGTTTAATTAGTATCTGTGGATTCCATCCTCACAGTGGTAATGATGAACAATTGAATCACGTCGATCATCTTCCTATCCAAGGTTTTGCCAGCACGTCCTTGAACTCTTCCAGACGCTTCTTCCATCCTCAAGGTCGTTGACTTTTAACAGTATGGCAAGTTGGTGGCTCTTGTGGTATTTTCAGTCAATGTATGTTCCTCTATTTTTCAACATTGTCCCTGGTGGTTATGAGCTTTCAACAGGGTTATGTTTGTCGCTTTCGAGAAAACCTTTGGTTTCAAAATTGGTCCCATAAAACCAGTATCTTTTAATCAAGCCATAAGTTTCCGTGTGCTTCCAAGTCCTGATGATCCCCCGACTTACAATCTCCACGCGCTGTGCAACGGTACAACAATTCCGCTTCTTTCCGCTGTTGATCGCAGTCTCGAAAATGTCTCAATATCTGCGAGACGATTCCGAGATCTATCTTCTGCGTACGTAGTTGCCCTCATCCCTCAAGTTTATCTCATGAAGTACCTTCAGTTCGTGCGTTGTTCAGGCGACAGACATCTCGTAAGTATCTCGTGTGAATCTTACTAAACACACGTCTAAGAGACGCAAAGCAATAAAACCACACTCGCTTCTAGTCCGCCCTTCACTGTGCCTCAAGACCCCCCATCGTCGTTTATTCAGTCATCACCAGCCTCTACGGCTCCTTCGACTGCTACTGACATAACCTCTGAAGTTTCGTCTTCACTACAAGCTTCCACCTCATCTTTACCGACAGCTGACACGACGTGCGTTGTCACTTCAGAAAACACCTCATTTTGATCTTTGATCTGACCCGCTGCAGTAGGACATCAGGCGCCTCTTCTGAATTCTCTGATTCGGTACCAAATTTGGGGAGCTCTAGTACCTCTGCTTTGACGCAGGGATTGCAGCAGTTGACAACAGATGTAGGGGTGTCGGCCTCAGGACAAGCAACCGCTATAATGGAGACCTTCACTACTACAGACTCCCTTGGTAACGTTTTGACCATTACGTCCCAGGCATCTGTGAATCTAGCTGGAGATGTCACTTCAGCATCTGTGAACCTAGCCGGAGGTGTTACTTCAACATCTGTGAATCTAGCTGGAGGTGTCACTTCAGCTCCGTCCGGTTTTACGGCTATCGAAAAAACCACCACGATTACCTTCAGCGCTGGTTCTGCGACCAGTGTCGCGACTCTGACTTTCGTTACCAATATTCCTATGCAATCAGCGAACTCCTCACGTTCCTCGGATGCTCGTTCATTAAATATCTCTCAGGTTGCTGCTGTCATCGGTGGGACTTTGGGGAGCATAGTCGTTCTTGCTCTCCTAATCTTTCTTGCTTGCTTCATTCGACGTCGACGGCAACGCCCTGATCTTTCTATTCCTGAACCAATGGTCTATGATCCATATTACACGCAACCCCCGGAAAAGTCTGGTGTGTATAATCGTTCTTGTTCATTCTCTTACTAGCTTGGCCCTCTAAACCTTGAATTTTACTTAACAGAAGGTACAACACAAGCGGCTCCGACACATCATCATATCTCCTCGTCCACACAGCTCAATCCGGAAGTTGAGGACAATGCGCGTCCAGAAGATATGGAAGCTCTGGCACAAGAAGCTTTGAATTCCTGGAAGCTAGTACAGCGCTTGAGCGAGCGAATATGGGAACTGGAGGATCAACGAAGGGAAATCGAGGCCATACAGTCACCGTATTCCTCTACGGAAAATCTTAACCCCCCTGGATATGCGGACTCCGTGGATTCGTATAACTACGCCCAACGAATTACTCACGCATAGACATTACCGTAAACCTGGTGGGCTGTACGCCGTCGTCATTCCTTATCACTTAACTTATCATATTGATACTCCACTCCCTTTATAACTCTCTCTCTTTGATCCGCGTATGTATTATGCACTGCCTACAATAACAGCTGACGAACGATGTTCATAATGAAGGGCTGAGGCTCCCGGGAGATGACGGTCACGATCGGGCTGTGACTGAGAACTTGGTTGCTGTGATTGCTCCCAATATCTCATTCGATCACGTCGGGCGTTAGTCAAGACGAAGAATCCCTGGGGAAGTTATCGTGAAGTGTCAAGTCCTGGATGAGGTTTACGTCCTTTTTGCCCCTGACCACCCATGATCTTCATGGAAGCTGGTTGGTTTTTCCTCGATCTAACACTGGTTTTCAAGTTGAAGGACACCTGAAGGACTCCTTTTCCTCATGGCCTTCAACAATCCAATCTGGAAATAGCTCTCGTACATCACAGATTGCCGCTATGTCGGGATGTTGCCAATGTTGGAATCACATACACATCCACCTGTTATCCTGTTTCGATTGTCTTGGAAGCTGCGTTGGCAGATGATGCATAACACATAGCTTCCCGATGGCAAATTGACAGGATAAATGCTGATGTGCTGACGGACGATGATGGTTCTTTCTTCTCATATGCGTCCAAGCTTGAACATCTCAAGCTTATCTGTGACCTCCGTCATCGACGTATAGTGATTAACATTGAATGATCGGGCGGGGGAATCATGTCGATGACCTTCGTTGTTCTCAACCTTCTTAATAGAAAATGCAGGATGTGACAGGTTCATCCTCTTAGCGATGTTTTCTTCTTGCAAGAGTTCCACTATTTTGTACGTTCTCTGGCTTGTTCTTGTCGACATTTTGACCGATGTATCATAGCTTCTTTTGGTTTCTCCAGATCTCTGAAGCTCTTATACTCAATTCCCCCCCAACCCCCGTATTTATTGGTGTTTCGCTTCGAGCCACCTGGATTCCAACCCCTACCGACCCACCTTCATTCAGTCTAGATGTCATATGTACTTCATTGGCCACGTTGGGTGCGGCCACTACAATCCCCTTGACTTCAACCCCGGTGGATACCGGAGCAGGAACAGCTTCTGTGATACCGAGTCTGTCTGAGGCTCAGATTGGCTCTCTTGGAGGTATTCAGTTAGAGTAAGCGATAAGTCTGTATGAGATTTTCTTTGTTCCTTATTAACAATGTACATTTCAGCATGCCGTGTCAGATCAGGGCGACAAGTAGCGTGTAGGATCTCTTTGTAACCCGTTGGCAATGTATGGACTCACCAATGAGCTCATAGTGATGACAGTGTGCCCGCCAAGATTGACACAACCCTTAACATCGGCGGATCCTCATCCACTTCTACGCCTACAGTTCTCTCATCGTCTTTGAGCATTCCATCTATCACTCTCCTAGATTCGACGTCGACCGTCACACTAGAACTCACCAGGTCAACATCTGACATCCCTCTTGCAACGTGAGCTTTACGAAAGATCTTGAATTAGTGCTATTCTAACAGTAATACACAAGTACCGCTTCTTCCGTACCTTTGACTGTTAGCAGTCAACTTACGACAAATCTTGCTACACCGTCGTCGTCATCAACAACATCGAGATTTTCTTTGGCGGAAAATACTGCCGCCGCTTCGGACAGTTTTTCGCCTTTAATCCTGTCATTATCAACCGGCCGAGTCAATTCATTTTCGACTTTTTCAACCACGGACCGCGTTGATCTCAACTCTGCCTTCACCTCTGCCTACACCACTACCAGCAATGCAACAAACATTTTACCAACAGCTACATCAACTTCGCAGGCTTCTGATAACCAGGCGACACCAGCGGGCGTCATTGTAGGTGGATCGGTAGGTGGCTTCGTCGTGATTGCAGTGCTCGGTGTCATTATTTTCGTATTATGGCGTCGGCACCGGAATCGTCAAATCGAGCTCGAATATTCAAACTCTGGAGAGGATGATGATGGTATGGATACTTGTGATTTTTCCTGCATTATCACTTTGAAACTTGACACTGCCACCAGATTGGTTTGGCCCCCCACCTGGAACCAGGTCACCAGGGCCCGCAGACTTTGATGGTGGCGCAAGAGCACCACAGGAGATGATTCAACATATTGACACATATCCGTCTTCCAACTACTCCCCTCCATATGAACATAGCTATGATCAAATCCCGCATACCAGACATGGCGTTTTTGCGCATAGATATCAAAATCACGATCCTTTCGCTCGTTATCCAATACCGTCTGGGAGAATTCGCCGTGATGCTCGTAATCTATCTTCAAGTAGTAACATTAGTACAAGTGGGTTGCTTTTGGCGTATACTTGAACTGTGTCTATATGTCGTGTTGGTCAAAACAAGCAACAACCTATTCTTCAATTTTATGGTCCATGCCGTACCAACGTTTTCACCAAATTGTAATCAGTTCTCTCCTACGATTCTATTTTGACAGAGTAAACATTAAAAACCTCGTGTGGATTTTCTCAATATGGGCTTTGAAGAGGGACATTTCTTGTATCATGCACTGACAAGCTCGCGCGAAGCTCGACACCATATTTATAGCCTAGAATTGCTGACTTGCAGTACTTTTTGATACGGTCCGTTAATTAACAACATTTCAGATGATCATTTTAATTACTATGATCAGTTGAAATCTTTCAGGATCAAGTACCTGTCAGGCGCGGAGCGTCAGATCTTCTCACCACAATCTTCAAAACGATATTTTTCAATATGTCAAAAGGTATGCCGGTATGTCTTCACAGCGTTCCAGGTCCCCACTTACCGCTAGTACTCTGTATAACTAGAAATTATGCTGATGTAGTGTTATTCTTGTGAGCCGTCTCTTCCTTACGTTGTATTGCTAGTGGAACCTCAGTATGCAGCTCTTATCCTAGGTGGATATCAATCAATCGACATGGTAACGACAAAAAACAGCTCTCGTGGGTTTTGATGGATGATGAAACACTAACGTCGTTGTTCATCATGTTTCCCGGCCATTGTCTCAGGCTATGTTCTTTTAAACTGCTAGAAATCTTTGAATGTGGGTGAGAGTCACCTCAGCAACATGCGAGCCGCAAGTGTATATAGCTCTCCACTGTGCGCCTACTTTCCCTCCTTGCTTTGGTGCGTCATGACGTGCCTCAGTTTCCGAATGTACAAGTTCCTTAGTTGTTTATTTAGGGGTAATATTCTCACTTTTAACGTACCAACCACCTTCGCCTCTGGGCCCGTACAAAAGATTGTTCTGGCATGGATGTCCCTTAGTGACAACACGAACGCAGCTCTGCTGAGGTCAAAGGGCCCTATGATGACCCCTACAAACTCTCGACATTCCATGTTATTGCTTACCGGTCCTGGGCCTGAGTACGTGAAAATTCACCAAACTGCACAGTTTAGGATAAATCCGATTCCAGACATCTTAATCAAGACACGGCGACCAACCCTATAGGCACGGAGACCGAACCCATAGGCACGGCGACCAACCCTATAGGCACGGCGACCAGTTCGTCTGCCCGGGACAACCAATCTGGTGGAAAAGATAGTTCAACAGCCAACACTGGGCCAACAACTTCCAACGATTCGGTACCCATTCCGTCAATTGTACCCACGAGCAGTAAACGAAAAAACAGCTCACTTCCTAGTAGTCGGGCCTCGCAGACAAACTCTTCGTACGTCTTCTAACAAGCGCAAGAGGCAGGCTAAGAGTTGACCAAGTCTAATAGCGCGTCCGCTTCATTGTTAACTGTTCAACGCCCAAGTACCAACGAGATATCGCCACATTCTCATTTAGAGACTTCTGTAACAACGCCTCGGCAGACTGAATCCACTGCAGAATCGGTGAACGAAAGTCCACTTACAGCTTTTAACGCTTCACCATCACCGACGACCAGTAACTCCATCTCGATTATCACCGCAGGTTCCATGTCAAACCATTCGACACCGACGCCAAGCCAGGCTCTCACCTCAGAACGGCCCGTTGGTACGATTGTCGGAAGCGTTCTTGGTGGAGTATTCGGCCTAGTTATCATTGCGGCAACTACAATCTTCTGTTATCGTCGCAAATGTCGAGATCGATCTAGCCTTGATCTTTTGCGGGCCACGAGAGATAGTAACACGTCTCCATCTCCATCGTTGAAAGAGGGTATGTTCAGCCTCATGTTCAATCAAGAATACCATTTTTAATTTTTCTTTTTTTCTCTAGAATGGTGGGCCAGAATAGATTTCGCCATGGATGAGGCCGATAAGCAAACCAAAGGGGCCCGTTCGGGAGCAGAGAGTACACCTCGCCCGTTGAGTGATGATTATCATGATACAAGTGGAGGGAAGGACATGGATACGATAGGGGACAGGACTTTGTGTGGGTTTCCTGGTCGTACCCTAAGCCCTGCAATCCCACTGCTTACGCCGTACGGAGAGCACTGGCATCATGGTTATGATGGAGAGACTGAGACGGAAACCGTTGGTGCATTGGTCCAGGATCTTCAAAATCCAGCTGCATCTGTGGGAATGACTACAGGGGGAAGCCTGGAAAGCAAAGAAGAGACTTCTGATCTGCAACGAGAAAGGCGTCGTCAGGAGATCCTTGAGCAAATGCGGAGGGTACTGGACAGTAGTTCAAATGGCTTTGACTTGTTCGCGGACGGTGGTAGAGGCGGATAGTGACATGTAGTGGCAAGGAGTACTGGTGCTTGGAATATGACCGTTAGCCAACTAGAAGGTTCTCATGTCACGCAATCGTCACACTAGCAAAATGGCGTCTTTCCCTTCCTTCCGTGCCTCCTTCCTGAAAGACGCCAATGCCCGCCGTCCTGATCCGAAACACGTGCAACCATGGCGCTTCGAGGAACTTCCTCTTCACGCCTATATACCCATTTAGAATTCGCCGTCTTGCTGACTACCCAATGATGGTCGTATTCCATGATCTTCAAGTTGCGAGGGCAGCTCCATTGGAATACAGTTACTGTGGTCAAGACAACGTCTCCATATGCTTGGCCGCTCATCTTGGATCTCTTCCTTAGTGATATCCTAAGCTGAATAGGACCTATCTCTCCATAAGTTTTCTTACGTGTTTCTGCTTCTGTGTCGTCTTCAGTTACTGCCGCCAAGCTCTGTGGTATCATATGAGCGTTTATTGAGCTCGTGTATAAAGCCACAATGTTATTTTTTCCGAGTTGACTTTACATTCAATCAATTGGTATCAACGACATTCCATTCCAGGAGGATCACCCTAGAATCATCATTGATCCTCCCGACAATGATCACCTGGCTGGGAAATCTTCTTACCATCTCTACCGCCGAGCCCTATCACGAGCAAGATGTAGATAGCTTCCATGGTCTAGCGACGACGAACAGATTCGGTCTCTCCGGTAACGAAACTTGAATCTCTCTGAAAACAGGACTAGTATAATCCGGTGAGTTTGTATCTCGACTGAAGGCGAACAAGCGTCCCCCTTATCAACACTTCCTACGATGTTTCGCGGCGAAACATTCAAAGAGTAAGGAAAGGAGACGGCCGCGGTCAGGCGCTCATGTTGTTGTTTCCTGGGTGATGGATGCCTTGGTTTCGCTGTTCACAAAATTCTTTCTCTCATCAATTCATATTCTTCCTTCCTTTTATACTGCTAGGAAACAACGATTACGTGTAAACTTACCTCCAGCAAGATGCCTTTATGGGCCCCAAGTGTGTTCAAATATACGACGTACGCCTTCCTCTCCCTGCTGCATTAGTGTATCATGACCCTCAGTTTTGTCCCTCGGATCTACAGGATCCTTAACTTCGTAATTAGGGCTGGTGCTCTTACCTTTGAGGTTTCACCTACTTCAATCCTCATGGAACAAACGCTGCAAATATCGTGGGCTTCCTCTGGTGACGGCCCCGAATTCAGCCTGAGCATACAATGTGATACCATGAACATACCTCTACTAATTCCAACGGCTGTCCCAACGGCTACTTCTTCGTTCAGCTTTAAGATACCCAATATATTCCCTCAATTCTCCCTGCCGTGGGTCAATAGCCATCAAGCCGTGCGGACAGATATTAACAGAAATTTAGACTTCATTGCCAGTTGCTCACGAATAAAAAGTAAGTTTGGCTGTCCTGCTTCAAGAAGACCAACTTGATAGAATGAATAGTTCAAATCCTCCTGGCTCCTTAAAAACGATTCCAACTGCCACTTTCACAATAATTCAGACCTCAAGTCAATCAACCTTAACAACACATAAAATAACGCCAACACCATCAGATGTCTTGCATACAAGGCAATCAAATCCTGTCCGGCCGCAGATGGAAACAATCGAGTGCGTCTTCTAGAGAAACACAAGTAAAAGGCAAGCAGAGCTGACAATGCACGTCCAGTTCAACCTTAGATTCTTCTTCTACGAGTACCTCCGGATCAGTATTGAATACCCAGACAAAGACATCTACAACGTCCCAGTCTCCCCCTTCCAATAGTTCTGGAAGTTCTCGAGTCATTTCCATATTATCGACAATTAGTTCAATCACAAGTCCAACGATGGCCACCACAAGTCTAACATCAACAGCCGATACAACAATGGCCACAAGTTCAACGTCGACAGCCAACATCTCAATGACTACTGCAAGTTTGACATCAACGGCCAATGGAGGTCGTATGAGACGGCCTATTGGCACAATTGTCGGAGGCGTTCTTGGAGGCGTATTGGGCCTAGCTATCATTGTTGCAACTATATTTTTCTGTCATCGCAAACGTCAACATCCATCCGGCATCGACTTTTTACGGGGTCAGAGAGATACCAATGCATCTCCATTTCCGCTCTTAAAAGAGGGTACGCCCCATCCTCATGTTACAATTCATGAGATTCGTTTTTGTTGATTTTATCCTAGAATGGCTGGGTAAAATGGACGCTGCCATGGACGAAGGCGCGAAGCAAACCGAGGGGCCAGCAGAAGCTCGTACCAGAGCGAAGAGGAGCATACCTCGCCCATCAAATGACTATCGCGAGTCAAGCGGATGGCAGAGCTCAGATACCATAGGGGACGAGGAATGGTACGGGTACCCTGGTCGCCCCGTAAATCATGCAATCACACCGCCAGTACCTGTTGTTCTTCATGGAGAGCACTTACGAAGTCATAGCGATCTGGTATATAATGGGGAGGCTGGGGCTGAACAAGCCACTGCTGGGCTGGCCCATGGTCTTGGAAGAACGTCCACCATGAGTTTGGAAACCAACAAGGAAGAATTTGAGCTAGAACGAGAAAGGCGTCGCAAGGAAATTCTTGAACAGATGCAGAAGGTGCTGGACAACAGTTGCGATGGTTTTGACTCGTTTCCAGATAGAACACGCAATTGAAGATATCGTAGGTCGACGAGTTCCTCCTTATAACCTCAGCCTTCTATAATAGTGCCTTGAACAAAATAACCTCAGCCTTGTACAATAGTGTCTTGAACAAAATGGTCACAGTTCTATCCGCCGAGTCGAAATTTTGAAGTGATGTCACCGTTGCCGCTCGCCACTCACTCAGGCCTCAGTTGCCGACAGCGGAACCTCTTGACTAAACTCCTCCACTTCCACTTCGTTCCGATTGCGACACACACCTTTTGCGTGGCACCCTCTTAAGCGCCCCAAAACAGATATTTCCTTGCGCGTACGCCTTCTATGGCCTCTCTTCCATCCCTGTCCATGCTCGGTGTCTACCCTCCCTCCCTCCAACTCCGACGTTCCCATGTTGAATGTGTCAAGAAATTTGCCCAGTTCCATACGAATCCCGATTTAATACTTACTCTCATCGACTTCTCCTAAGCTTCAGATCCTCCTTTTTACTATTATTCGTATCTAAGACTTTCTCAGACTTCTCCTTATTATGATACTCCTTATCTCATTCCCCCTTTACTCACTTACATATAAAAGCCCTTGTACTCGCCTATTATCCCTAGGCAATCAAGACAGCTGTTTCTCTTCTTTCTCAGTCATTCTCAGATCTCTGAACCTCTCTCAAGTCACGAAAACTATTACGATCAAGAATAAAACCATTGCGTCATAATTTTCTTTGATTCATCTTGTCTCTGACAAAGCTTGATTGCCTATGGCCACGACTTTTGTTTACCCAGTTAACCATTCAGCCCACACCTCTCAACTCCGACAACTACATTCCTCACACTACTCCTGGCATTGACTTCACTCAACTCGCCGGTAATTTCGATCCAACTGCAATACCTCCGATCAAAACCATGTTCCAGGCCACAGCAAGAAATGCTCCTGCTTTAGCACTCAAATTTACTGCAATCCTTGCTCAACTCATAATCAGACAATGTTGCAAAATTGCCTCATTGACGTCATGAATGAAGTTGCAAGTTGTCCTGGTCAAGCCGCAGGAGATCAGAATCCTCCCATCCGGGGTAGCCATGTTAAACTTAGAGATGCACAAATCTCTAGTGGGAAACACGGTGACATTACTCCATTCCTATCTGAAGTCAAACAAATCATCCAGGTTCACCCTCCTTCTTTCCCTGACAACAACTCCATCTTTCCCTGTCAACAACTCCAAAGTCCTTTCTGTTGACTACATCTTAAAGACAGCATTCCCCATCAAATGGTTCAACTACCTTGAACAAACAAATTCTCACCTTCTTTACAATTGGAACAAGTCCCTTGTTGCCTTTAGAAAGAAATTTGCCAATCCTTCACTTATCCCAGAATGCCAAACTCAAACTTGATGCACTAAAGCAAACAGGTTTAGTACACTACTATCTCACATCCTTCATGTAACTTGCCAGTCACCTCAACATGACTGAGCAAACAAAGATCACACAATTTATGGAGGGCCTCAAGCCTTCTGTCAAAGACCACCTTGTTAACATTGTGGATAGACCAGTGATGCTCAAAGCTTGGGAACCTCCATTGACACAAATCTGCACCAATGTGAGATTGAACAATGCCTTGAGACAGGCAAGAAAAAGAAGGACTCCTCAAATGGTCATTATCATTCCCATATTCAACACTCTAATAACATCTGATGTCATTCTGATGGATGTCAACATGATATCCACTCCTATCTCACATCCTTCATGTAACTTGCCAGTCACCTCAACATGACTGAGCAAACAAAGATCACACAATTTATGGAGGGCCTCAAGCCTTCTGTCAAAGACCACCTTGTTAACATTGTGGATAGACCAGTGATGCTCAAAGCTTGGGAACCTCCATTGACACAAATCTGCACCAATGTGAGATTGAACAATGCCTTGAGACAGGCAAGAAAAAGAAGGACTCCTCAAATATCATTCCCATATTCAACACTCTAATAACATCTGATGTCATTCTGATGGATGTCAACATGATATCCACTCCAGGTGCTTCAAAACCTTGTGATCCTCTTACTCCCACTGAACACAAACATTGTTTCAAAAATAACATTTGCCTCAACTGCAGGAAAAGAATGACACAAAGCCAAAGACTGCCATAAACAAAAAGCCAAGCATGGAAACTTGAGAAAAGACAAGCCAAAGACCAATTAGTTTCTAGGTCTTTGGCGATGACAGATGGAACTGAGTCACATCCCCATTGCTGCAACAAGCCAAAATTTGTCAGGAACACTAATGGCAAATGGACAGCTCAGTTGACTCCTGATTCATGTTTCCTTTTGTTTACTCATATCTGACTAGCACCTTGTAATAGACAACACTTTTTTATTCCAGTTACATTGCTATTTCCAAAAAGGAAACAAATTACAACATATGCACTTGTTGACAGTGGTGCAACTGCTTCCTACATATCCAATGTTTTTTCCTGTCATCCTTGTTCTGCTGCAGTAATAATCATGACTTTCCAGTTCCTGCATTTGATCAGAGCAATGGGCTCCTAAGACTAAGTGCTCACTCTGCATTCTCTGTTAGCTCCCTTGGACTTGGCTTAGGTCTTTCCAAGATGCCTATTTCTGACCTCCATAGGCTACTTGATTCTCCCTGCAGTAAAATACACCCAACACCAAAATACTGGTCTGCCTTCCTACAATCAACTGCTTCTATTCTCAGACCTCCAATTTGGAATGGCATTAGTTGTAAAGAACTTCTTGTCATTTGGTCAACAACTCCTCCTGAACCTGAACCTATAGATGGACCTAAACCTAAACTCATCTATATTGCCTGCTGCTCTCTTTAACAATTCAGAAAATAAGCAAAAAAAAACAAGCAATCTTATGTATTTGGTATACTACCAATGACAAGCTAGAGGTATGCATCAATGCTATCTCAAACTTGTTACCCTCCAATATTATTCCCTTTAATCAACCACCACCTGAACCACCTCCATCCTCTACACTGAATCAAGTTTTTGTCTTGGAAACCCAGGATTAAATACACAAGCTTGTGCCCAAGTGTAACCATGCTTATCTCAATGTTCTTGATTCTTGTTTACAAGAAAAGAAGTACCTGCTGTGCATCCATTGTGGACACCCCATATTTGCACTCAAATGAAATGAAAAAGGAGAGATTGTGCAATTTAAGGTCAGGCATGTTTTACAAGGCAAATAATACACAAAGACCACCTCACCAACAGCCCATGCTGAATTATGGCATGTCCTTTTACACCTGGTGGCAGTGCAAGGATGAGATGCCATGCAGGTTGATATAAAAATGGCATTCTTATATGGCATCCTACCTGAGGAAACTACTTGCATGGAACAATGAAAAGATTTCAAAGAGCTGGGGAAGGAAGACTATGTTTGCAAACTGGAGAGAGGCCTTTATGAGATGAAACAAGTGGGCAGAATATGGAACTGAACCTTGAACAAGAATATAGTGGAAAAGTGGAGGTTACCATGCAAGTTCTACATCTATTATAGGAAATCAATTCATGATACAATCATAGCAGCTGTAACAGACATAACCACTATTAGAGTATGTTGCTCTAATAGCATATGAATATTCATATATATATATATATATATATTAATAATTATTTATTTACAATTCTATATAAATTACTTAGCCACTACCTTACATAAGGTAGCTTTTATCTTGTCTTATTACATGTAGTACTAGAATCGCACACCGATCTGGTTCTCTCGTGTGACCTAAGGCAACATACTAGCACTGACATCGTTTCCACAGCAGTCCATGTTGATGATTTTCTATCAGTAGCAAGTTCCAAAGAATCAAACAAACACTTCAAATCATAGCTGCATAAAGCATAGACAATATCAGACCTAGGCATGCTGCAACAGATAGCTGGAATTGTAATTGAATAGGATCAACCAAGATGAGCAGTGTACTCTTTACAGATGCCAGTGATTTACAGATTGCAGTTTAGACAAAAGGATGCCAATCCATTGCCATTGCCAATCCATTGCCATTGCCAATGGAGCCAGGTCTAAAACTTTGGAGAGCTGACTAGTCAAAATTGATGCAGAGAGAACATGATGACATTGCAAAAATCCTGTACCAAAAATTAGTAGGGGAGTTGATATGGCTAGCTATATCATCCCAACCTGATGTTCAATATATCATCCAGCAACTAAGTCAATATTTTGACTCATATTCAATAACACATTGGAATGCAGCAATTCATGTGGTTCAATACTTAAAGGGGACAAAAGACCTCAGATTGTGGACACTGAGTGTGTCTGGGAAAAATGATGGCTAGCAGGCCCTGGTCAGGATTAAGTCTCTTTGTTGTTTGACAAAGAAACAATGGAAAAGAAGCACATATATACCACATGCTAACAGTCAAACCCTCACTTGATTATACAGAAACTGAGGGTGAGCTCACTACTTACACAATTCAGACTTTTTCTCATATGTATTGTCATAGTCTTACTGTGTTACTATTAGGTATGCATAATACAATTGATTTCACACAGACTGAGGACTTACTGTATTACTATTAGACTCAACCAGATTCACCTTCTAACACCCACAAGTCAGAATAACATATATCCATGTCATGACCTACACAAGTAATGGTGTGTTAGTTTTTTGAAATAACAATGGTCACTGGTGTAGCAGCAAGTCCTTTTATATTATCAGGTGTTCTTCTGTGCAAGGCCATAAATTCAAATCTGCAAGGTCGTAAGTTCTAAGTAAGTACTAATTGTGCAATCAGTAGAGTCATTAATGACCATGAGGAGGTATTAATAAGTGTCAATGGCTAATAGTCAGTAATAAGTAGTTATTAATAACTGATTATCAGTATCATGAGTAACTAATAACTTGTAATCAATAATAAGTAGTCATTGATAACCAGTCATTAGTGATCAATAATAAGCAGGTAGAAGTAATGTAGTATCCTCAGCATCCAGTATACTACAATAGGTAAGTACAAAGATTATAGCTTTTCACGTCTCGGAATTCATCCAATTCTAGATATGTCAAATTGGCAAGATTAGTTACTTTATAATATCATACCATGCTGGCAATCATTGGAAAAGACAGTAAGGACGCTGTGTATTGACAACAATAAGTCACATATAAGGATCAATGAATTTCTGCCAGGCAGACATGACTGATAGTGTATTTGATATTTGTAAGGCCTTATACAAAGTTCTCCTTATCGCTGATGAGATTCCAACTCATACAGTTGACAGCTGACATCTAGTACATGCAGCATCTGTAGCAGGTCTCTACATAATGCAATCTCCAACCTTGGTAGCTGCATAAAGAACCTTCGGGTAAACAATCATCGAAACAAAAATCTAACTGGGGTGCCCTGATGTTGTAGGGGGCAGCACTGACAACGCCGGGGGACATGAACAAGGCAACGATAATGGTGGCAAGTGTGAATTTCATCTACAGGAGAAATCAATGACATAATACCAAGCAGCACTGCGAGAAAATGACAGACACGAATTTGGTTCAAAGGAGATTGAAGAAAAGTGTTGTTGAATGCAATGACAGCAATAACAGCAGACACGAAGAGCTAGCTGGGAGTAGACACTGATGTCAAGGGCCAGGTACAAGTAGTGTAGACTATTGCACTGGAGATTTCTGAGATTCTTTGTGTGCTTTTATACATGCTGCACACCCAAGGGTCCGAGCACTCAATCAAAGCTAACCTTGACACCGTCATTGTAGGCTGACCTCTCCTCGTGATGGTCAATACATGTAATCAAGGACGTATGACCATTCTTAGCATGGCATGTAGTAAGCTCAGAGATCCGGTCCACTATACACTTACTTCTTAGGCGGAGATCTCGTTGCTTCTACCAAGAAAACCTCCCTTTGAAAATGAGTGGTGGTGGACAAAGGTACTGGATGGAAGTATTCAAGATTGATTTCGCTCTAGTTTCTCTGTGTGTGTGACCCATAAATGAGTAATTGACTTGTGAAATCTCTCCTAAACAATATGTGCTGTGATGAATAAGAGTTCGGCAAACCGTGAGGTGTATTAGTACGCTACCGTAAAACCCCCGAGACAGAATTTGAACATAAGGTAATATACCTTTTGGGGGTAATCATATGTTTGGTCTATACTTGTGATAGAGTATGGTCATTTTTATGATAATGCTAGGGGTTCTCTAGGGGCAGAGATTGTGAGTTTACATACATAATCCATCATCATCAAGTTTTTCCTTACCACATCTGCTGGATGGCTGTTGATTTACATAGGTATTCCGTCTCAGCAACAGAAGCAGAGGCATTGTTCAACGCCCCCTGTTCGGAGAAGAGGAAAAGGCTGCTGCTAGGGTTGCGAGGAATTTAGTGAATGTCGTGGTTTAACTCCGTCACATAGTTAGGGAATTCGCAACTATTTTTGTCGATGTCAGATATATATTGAATCATGATATATATATTGTCGACGAGATCTTAGTAGCTAGATCTCGGACATGCCGTGCCCCGCAACGGCCCATACCACTTCACCGCGTCTTCCAGCAATTGCTGACGACCAATCAACTCATCCGTGGGGTATGCAATTATGCTGCAACTCGATATCCATGTCTGACCATCCAGATAGACTCTAAGTACAATATTCTACTGAGACATGTCAGGCTTCCAGTGAACCTTACTCTACATGATGCATGACATTGTTTACCTCCGCAAATGCACCGTGCCGTGCCGTCGAAGGTTTAGGTACTTCTCATACGGCACGGTTCACCACGGCAGCCGTAACCGTGTTTTGTCGTACTCATACGACCTTGTCGTTTCGCTCTCTAGCGACGATGTCAACGATGCCAGCCTCTTAGATACTCTCTGTTACAGTGCCAGAATGATGCATCAAGAGGACCATTAGTTATCCATCATCGATCACAAACCATGAATCTTATTAAAGCCACAGATATCATGACATCCGTTTGAACTTGAAAGTAAACTATTGGCCATCACAGATTCATGATCAATCACTTGGTAGTTTCCCGTCAAAACAGTGGTTCTCAGCATCGCCATGATACGTGTCAACTTCATGACCTGTATACATAGCCCTATTCCGCAGGTTTTAGACAGCGACGGATAAAATCGTTACTCCGTGTTTTCACAGCAAAGGGGCGTCTTGGGCAACGAAACCTAAATCATTGACCATACTGAACCACAACAACTCGCGCGACCTTTTACGATTCTAGCTTTCGACTTGAAGCAGACACATGCGTCGTTTTTTAACTCCCTCAGCACTTTTCCCTGATAGTGCCTCATGGTTTTGAACATCAGAGGAAAAAGAAACAGCGAATACAGCTTTTGATGCGGGTTTTGTGATATGATGACTGCGCTAACTTCACTGTTCATCAATTCCTCCTCTCGGTAGTGATCCCGCTTCCTTTTTATACTGCTAGTAACCAATGACTAACGTGCGACTTCAGCAAATGCATCCGCGAGCCTCAAGTGTGTTATGCACTTGCTTTACCCTACTGCTTTGTTGTGTCATGATCCTCATCCTTCAATTCTTGAATGTACGGAATTCTAAATTTTCTGGCTTCGGTGCTCTCACTTCTGACGTTCAGGCCGCTTCGACCTCTCAAAGACAAGGATTGGTTCTGGCATGGACTCCCATCTGTGACAAGACGACCCTCCTAAAGTCAAGGGCTGATGCCATAACCAAGTCCGGCTCAACAATTTCCCAAAATCCAATATACGCGAAAGTTCATCAGACGATGCGCGTTAGGAATAACGCAGATCCAAAAAGCCTCAGTACAAGGATCAAATTGCTAGGTGAGTTTGCATGTCTTGTTTATGAAGGACTCACTTGAAATTTCAACAGCCCGGAACGGCTCAAGTTTCCCGAATTCAGCAGGTGCTTCAGCCTCTGCAAATCAGACATCAAGTGATTCGTGCGTCTTCATAATGAGTGCAAGTGAGAGTCCAAACGTTGACAGGACCTATCAGTTCAACAAGTGCAGAACCGACATTAGCGCAGACTGAAACGCCCCAGACTGGAACTAACTCGATACCAGATACATCCACTCATACTGATTCCAGCACAAGTCCAACGGGAAACTCATCAAATGCAGGTAAAGAGCGGCCCGTTGGTGCAATTGTTGGAGGTGTCCTTGGTGGCGTATTCGGCCTAGTTGGCGTTGCTGCAGCTATATTTTTCTGTCATCGCAAGCGTCGGAATCCATCGGATCTTGACCTCTTGCAGGTTACAAAAGATACCGACATGTCTCCATCTCGGTCATCGCAAGAAGGTATGTCCAGCTTCAAGTAGAGTCCGAGGTCGTTTTTGCTATTCTCCCCCTAGAATGGTCGACAAGAGTGGAGGCCGCGATGATCGAGGCCGCGAAACAAACAGAGAGGGTTCGATCTCGAGCAGGAAGCACGCCTCGCCTATCGATTCATGACGGTTATCATGATACAAGTGGATGGCAGAGTCCGGATACGATAGAGGACAAGAGTTTGTATGGGTCTACTGGTCGAGTCTTAAGTCCCGCAACCCCACCACCCCTGCCGGACATCCATCACGGAGAGGATTCGCAAAGTCGTAGATGTTCAGAATCTAGTGAAGAGACTGTGACTGAAGAGACCACTGGTGCGCCGGCCCAATATTGTCAATCGACTGCATCCAGTGACACGACCACAAGCAGGAGCTTGGAAAGCGACGAGGAAGACTTCGAGCTGGAACAAGTAAGACGTCGTGAAGAGATTTTTGAACGGATGCGGAAGGTGCTTGACACCAAGTCCGATGGCTTTGCCTTGTATGGCAGATGGTGTCAGGAGTAAAAAGTAACATTATACATATTGTTTGGGGGGCCTCTTGACTAGTAACCACCATGTGGTTAGTTAAATTCTCACACATCACGCGGTCAGGTAAAACTGCTCCGTAGCTCCTCAATAGGGAGCTCACCGAGAGGTGAACAACTCGCCGAAAGGCGTCAACACGCTGAAATGCGTCCAGAGCATCGAAAGATGTCGTCAAAGCCCCCCCAACCCCGCTGTATACGCAAAGCTAGCTATTCTCAAGAGCAACCACCATGTGGGTGGGAATTCTCATACATCACGCGGTCAGCTCGCCGGAAGGCAACAGCACGCTGAAAAACGTATAGAGTATCGAAAGATACCGTCAATGCTCCCCCCCCACCACCACCAAGTCCTCTTCTCTGTATCGCCGGGACGAAATCTTCCGTCCCCCCCCAAGAGAAAACACGCCAAGGAGCGCAGCCCACCCATATATGACAGCTTGAATGCTGCCAATGCTGCCACGTATGCAAATTATCCCCTCGGTGATATCGACCCTGGTCGCCAGCAGCACCAGTGTAAGTTATCGATGCCCGCTGACCCCGGTATGACCGACCTAAAATCTCCAGATTAGAAGGGCACACAGACTCCACTCCCTAGCGAATGACTCCACAAAGGAACCTCCTCTCCTACTACTAGTAATACGGGGATGTTAGACACAATTTTTGCAATCTCACGATATTACACCCACCACGTCAAATTGAAATCTTGAATGATCACCTTGTCACATCAGGGCTGGGGACTCGTCCTTAAGTATGCCACGAAAGCAATGTGTGTGGCCTACAGCACCACTCCCATCTGTTCGTTATTTCAATGACCTCTGCAAACCAATCTAGCCAGTCCGTCAACAGCTACGACTCCATGGACTTGGACACCCCTCCAAGCCCGCGTATCCTAGAGAACAAAAATACCAGCACAAACAAAAACCCCGATGCGGTAGGAAAAGATATGACCTCTCCCGTGGCCAATGCTCAGAGCGACAGCGACTTCCCTGCCTTGCCCGTGTCAACCACTGAACGAGAGCCCTGCACTACAGTACCGAGGATCAAGTTAATGTTTAAAACTAACAAAGTGAAAAAATTGGGCCCACTACATGACCAGGACTCCTCTAAGCGCCCCCAACCGCCCAGTCCGATGAAGGATAGGCAATCCAAACGTCACACGTCCACTGCAGTTCCCCCCATCCGCACCCCAACACGTAGGGAAGTCAGTCCTGAGGATTCGGATGAGTCCCTCACCGACTCACCCATCAGTAGCAATGGGGACATCACTGGAAATGCACTCCCCCTCAGCAGGAAACAACCACCTCCAGGCCAGCCCTGGTTCAACCTACGAGAGGACCCCCCTCCTCGCTTTATGCGTAGTGTCAGCAGTCCTGCTAGACCCACCGACCCAAACTCCATCCAGGGAAGCCCCACTGCCAGGGCAGATCCCATTGTCGGAAAGATAAACACATCTGCGGCTCCCGCTGGGGACGACACCCTTATCAACCTCACCCCTCCTCCTCCGTTGTCGCAAGCCTTTAGGCTAGGAGCAAATGTGTCGGCAACTAATATGTCAGTAACTCATGCCTCACAGACATTGTCCAAGGAATACTTTCTAACACGCCCATCACCGAAAGCCTCCCACATAGGGCCTCCTCCCACAATGGCATCAGTTATCCCTTCTGGGAGACAGTTTGATTTAGCCGATATCTACCAAGACATAAAGGTGGACAATCACATCACTACAAATATGACTGGGCTGCAGAGAACATCTACCCCAACTAGTGGGTGGCCAAAAATCCACCTCAACGTAAACCCTCTAGACAATGTAGCGCCCTCCCACATAGAGACCTGGGACAAAGTCACCTCTGCCAAACTTTGCCTGTTCAGGGGAAGGTATGAGAACAACAGCCTTCCGACTGTTATCAAAACCAAAGCCCTCATAAAGGGTCTAATAAAGGTGGTAAATGATGTATCACTTGGGGTTTCGTTTCCACTTCAGCATGCTAGTCTCAGTTCGGCACGATTCCCGACGCCCTACCACATGCTAATCTCTGGCCTATCCCCGAATCAGGTAGAGTACCTAACGAACCTAGAAGTCGTTTCCACCAAGGAAATTACCATCATCTTCAAATCTTTTGAAGATCTCCATCCCACATTTGTTATGACTATCTACGGCCTCTCTTTCGACAACTCGGTAGAAGCATGCAAGGCGGTAACTGACCTTATCAAGACTCGTGTCAAGGAATCTGAAGCTGTTACAAAGCACATTGTCGAAAGTGCCCAGCTACTTAAAGATCGAGTCTGGCGTGACATCTTCAACAATATTTCGGTCAAATACATTGAGGTAAAGAGAAGCAATGCGAACGGTGGAGATTTCCGAGGCTGGAATGTCTACCTCAACCACTCCTACCTCTCGACCAAAGATCACATCAAGCTTATACAGCTAATGCGTAACTGTACATTTCCTTCGGCAACCTCAGGATATGGCCTCCCACTGCATGGAAAAGAAACACTCCTCTGCATAAACTGCAAGTCTATTGATCACGATACTCCTAACTGCCAATTCCCTGGTCTCCCAGGCTGGCTGGGCTACAAGCCGTCGGACACCCTTCCCACCCAACAGTCAACACGGGCATATGGTGATGGCGGAAATGATAATTATGAGTCCCAGGGTTTTAACCGAGGGCGTGGTAGAGGCAGAGGGCATGGTAGGGGATATGGTACCGGAACCCATCGTTATTATAGGTATTAGTAAAATTAGCCCTTTGCCCAATCAACCATAGTTTATTCTGCAGAATCCAATATCAGATGGAATCTATTATGACTTGATCCCAATAGCCTATCCTTTTAAGTATCTAAGTGCGCTACCAGCCCAGCAAGTGGGAGATTGCTAGGCTGGATGTTTTTTAATTACAACAGGCAAAAACTGAAATATATTGGCCACACGTGGTACATGTAGATTACTAGCCTGGTCAAAAGACAAACAACGGCAGTCTACAAAAAGTAGAGGAAGGTGCCGTGCAGCAGTCCTGCTTAAGCTGAGAGGTGCTCAATGTTTTCCCCACTAAACCTAGAGTTGCCTTGAAGCAACGTCCCCCCTGAGATCTTGGGAAATGATCTCACTCCGAGAGCGCATGGTTGGCGCCCCGGCAAGTCTTATCAACCGCTCCAACTATTCTTAACACTTATCACGGTCCTCATACACATGTCATTGGTAACTGCCTCTCTATTGTTGGAAGGCCAAGTGAGCCTGCCACCGCTCTGGCCAGTTCCTCCAGCAATGGAGAGTTCGGAGGTGGATCAAATTTAGATACAGCAGTCCCACAGGGCTCCTCTGTAATGGATAGCATTACAAACTCAAATGAATCTCATTCCCACATAAATCTGGAATCTCCCTCCCCTCCCCAAGCTGTACTCGCACAACCCCTGCGGGAATCTGTTACTATGTCATCTAGGGTTGATCATGGTGAATGGGAGGAAATGATGATAAATGAAGGGGAGACTCCCTGGGCTCAATGCGAAGGGCATAGGGAATCAGGACCCTGGAATCTGGCAAGCTCATTGCTTGACCAGGGTAATAGACCTCTCAGATCACCAAAAAATACAAGGGCAGCACTAAGGTTAGCAACTCTAAACATTAGAGGGTTCAAACATGCGGGTTCTCAAAGGTCAGAAACCAAGTGGAACCATGTTAATCAAGTGATTAGAGACAGGAAAATAGGGGTCCTGCTGGTGCAAGAAACCCACCTAAACAATGACCGAAAAAACTCCATTGAGCTCCTTTTTGGAAAAAGAATGAAAATCCTACACTCTCAAGACCCTGAAAATCCTACTGGCAAAGGAGGGGTTGCCATTGTTCTTAACAAAAACCTTATTAACTCACAAAACACAAATCTAATAGAGATTGTCCCCGGAAGGGCCATTTTAGTGTCAATAAACTGGCATAAGGAGGAAAGCATTAATATACTTAATGTCTATGCACCAAATGTGACTGAAACTGATGGCAATGAGAGCAAAGAATTCTGGACTGTGTTAAATCATTATTTTGTACGCAACCCAAACACACCCGTTGATATAATAGCCGGGGATTTTAACATTGTTGAGGATGCAATGGACAGAACTCCCATGAGAGATGACCCAGAACTGGCAACTGAAGCTCTCAACAGACTGAAGCAAACCCTATATATGAAAGATGCCTGGAGGGACTCTTTTCCATTAAAGAAATCATTCACCTTTGTACAAGATGCAACAAATTCCATGTCACGTATAGATAGGTTCTACATGACTGATCAAATAGCCCTCTCTGCAAGGGACTGGTCCTTATCTCCCTCTGGAATTCCAGGTACGGACCATCAGCTGCTGTCTGTCCAGATAGCACATATTGATGCTCCCATTGTTGGGAAAGGTAGGTGGACCCTCAAGGACCACATCATCCATGACTATAAATTTTGATCTTTTGTGATCCGTTCTGGTGCAGCTGCCCTAGAAAAGATGAAAAATTTATCTGGAAACCGGACACAACAGGCAAACCCACAAGTGGTGTATGAGGGGTGGAAAACAGCTTTCTTATCAATGGCACAAGATCGCGACAAGGCTTTGGTACCACGGTACGAGCGGGAAAAGAAAGCCCTGGGACAGCATAGAGAACACATCCTTTCACTCCCCAACCTTGATGAACAAGAAAAGAGAGTATCTTTGGGCAAACTAACAAAAGAAATGGATGCTTTGGAAAGAAAATACCACATGGAAAAACGGGAACGGATTGCAATTAAGAACAGACTTGAAGGAGAAACAATGTGCAAATCTTGGACTAAATCAAACAAAAGTGCGACTCCAAGGGATTTAATCTATGCCCTGAAGAAAAATAGTGTACAACAAAATGAGTCTGAATATGAAAACAACTCACCACGTATGGCGGAATTGGCCAAGGAATATCATGACAAGCTACAGTACCAATGTCGGGATACACCGAACGAAATAAGAGAGGAGAAGATCACAAGTGTTCTCGGCTCAGTTACACAAGAACTATCTGTGTTACAAGCCAGTGAACTGGGCAACACCATTGCACCTGAAGAGATTCAGGCAGCTCTAAAAGACTCAAACAATGCATCAGCCCCAGGCCCTGATGGTGTCCCCTACACATTCTGGAAATCGATGAATGGGCAATTTATAAATGATTGTAAGCTCAACAAACAAGGTGGAACACAACGCACTACGTGCAATGTAGTGGAAATCCTTAACCAAGTATATGCTGACATACAGGAGCATGGGGTAGTGGATAACTCTACTTTCTCTGAGGGTTGGATGTGCCCCATATACAAGAAAAATGAGCGTACAGAAATAGCAAACTACAGACCCATTACATGTCTGAACACTGACTATAAGATATTTACTAAGGCACTGGCTATTCGACTTACCTCAGTGATCTCAGACCTGATCCATCCTAGCCAAGCTGGCTTCATCCCTGGTCGTAGCATCTCTGAGCAAACCAAACTTATTAGAATGATGATACATTATGCAGAGGCAAAGGAATAGAACGGTCTGTTAGTGGCACTGGATCAGGAAAAGGCCTATGATAAGATAGATCATGACTACTTATGGCGAACGCTTAAAACCTTTAATATTCCGCAACATTTTATTGACACTGTTAAGTCCCTATACAAGAATGCTGTAACAAAAATCATGATAAATGGAGTACTGAGTACCCCATGGAAAGTAATCAGGGGTGTACGCCAAGGCGACCCCCTCTCCTGTCTTCTCTTTATCTTAGCAATTGAGCCATTGGCAGCCTCACTACGCTCATCAAACTTGAAAGGCTACTCATTACCAGGTCACACAGAAAAGTTGATTGCTACCCTTTTCGCCGATGACACAACCACCTTTCTGTCTGTTGATGATGATCTAAGCACTCTGAATGTAATACTTGATGATTGGTGCATAGCCTCTAAAGCAAACTTTAATATCTCAAAGACTGAAGTCATCCCCATAGGCACACCCAAATTCCATGAGAGTGTATTGAGGGATAGATGCACAAAACCAGGAGGCCCCCGCATACCTGATAATATCCATATTGTTGAAGAAGGAACGTCAATCAGAATACTAGGTGCCTGGTTTGGCAATAAGTCCGACACAAGTGCGCCCTGGACAAACATTATTGAAAAGATAGACAAAAGCCTATCAGCTTGGGAAAGATCAAACCCTACTATGGAAGGCAGGTGCCTGATAGTACAAATGGTAATTGCAGGAATGACACAATACCTGACACAAGTACAGGGAATGCCACTGTATGTTGAAAAACTGCTGTCAAGAAGGGCAATCAAGTTTATGTGGGCAGGTAAGAGCCCATCAGTAAATAAATCAACAATGTTCAAACCATTCAATGAGGGTGGAAGGGCGCTAGTTGATATTAGATCCCGGAATAAAGCCATTCATATAATGTGGCTTAAATCATATCTTCAATTTGGCCGTGACCGCCCCATATGGGCCAAGGTGGCAGATGCTCTGATGGCAGCAAATACCCCCAAGGCAGAAGAGAATACTAGTGACCTAGTCAGAGTCAGCCCCTTCCTCCAATCATGGAAAACAAAAGTCTCCGCAAAGGAGGAGATCTGCCAAGACATCACTAGTCTGCTGAGCACTGCAAAAGAATTCAATGTGCGCCCGGAAGGTCTAGCCTTTGACCGTGAAGTCCTAAGAGATATTCCAATATGGTACCACTTTGCAGCAGACCCAAAGATTAGGAGAATGAACACTGGAAAGGCCGCAGAATGTCTACGGACAAAGCATGGGGTAGTATACGTTAGAGAAGCTGAGACTCTAGCTAAAGCAATAGTGAGCCCACACCACATCACCTCAGATGAATGTGAATGTAGCAGTTGTATGGCTATTGAGGAAAAATATGGTTGCCTTCACCCATATACATGTGTTGACAAAGCAAAGAAATTGCTGAACACCCTACCAGACAAATGGAACCTGCTTGCAAGTCACCCAGACGACAGATTTCACCCAAATGTAATTGCACATGAAGATAGTGATAACACAGGTGGGTTTTTTGAAGCCCGTCTCTCCACTGGAGGGAACTTGGCAGATGTATTTCGAATATTTACCACGGGGCCAGTATATCATGAGACATACAGACCACTGATAGACGAAATACAAAGGGATCCCTTCTCTATATTTGTACAGGGAGTACGAGGGAGGCACGTCTCAGGAAGAACCAGCCTCCAATTGGGAGCTGGAATAGCATCTGCCGATAGTGAGCAACTGAATGTGGGAGAGAAGTGGGTGAGCAACTATTCTGGCCCAGGTGATGGTAGCATCCTCATAGCTATTGCTCTTGCATCTATTAGAGTAGGCATCAGGACGCCGATGAGAATACATGTGAGATCTAAGGAGATAATCAGACTGTTAACAGACAAACTGAGTGAAAAAGAAGACTCTGGATATCTAAACACCAACCTTGCCGGCCTGTTGAGAACCGTTGTAGGTCGCCTAAGAATGCACTGTTCCCCAATAACTTTCCATGATATTTCTGGTACGCCACCCTCGGAAATGGAGATAGCTGCAAAACTAAATGCGGAGCAGGCAATGAATAACAGCCACTCTATAGTCCTGCCTCCAATTCCGGTGGAACTACACCTCACTGGGGCAAAACTAGCCAAAATATCGCAGGCCACTGCGTATAAGTCAATTAAGGCAATCTCTCACACCCCGGTAAGACCTCAAACAGAGGCAATTTTGAAGAAGGTAGTTAGTAAATTTAAAGATGCAAACATGAAAGCCCCTTCACACAAAGAAATATGGGCCAGCTTGCGCAACAGCGATTTCTCAAAACCTATGAGGGTCTTCCTCTGGAAGTGTGCGCATGATGCCTACAAAGTAGGCCAGTACTGGGACAAGCCAAACATGAGACCTGAACTAAAGGCAAGGATCCATTGCCAACATGATGGTGCAATAGACTCCATGGAACACATTCTAACCGAATGCTCTTGCCCAGGGCAAAGAATCGTCTGGTCCCTAGCAAGTGACTCCTGGAAAAGGAAGTCAGGCAATCCGCTACCAGTTCAGTCAATTGGTTCCATTCTAGGATGTGCACTTGGTGTCAAAAGAGATGAGAACAATTGCCCATCCACGGGACTTTCCCGTCTCTACCGAATTATAGTAACTGAAGCTGCTGGCATGATATGGGCAATACGATGTGAGAGGGTCATACAGGGGAACGATCAACCCCATACCGAAGCAGAAATTTCGAACAGATGGATTAGTCGCATTGGGAATAGAGCCGAACTTGATATAAAACTGACAAATAGAAAACTAGGGAAAAAAGCCATCCCCCTCCCCCTAGTAATGGAAACTTGGGTTGGAACTGAGATCATTGACGTATCTAAGTATGGTGGACAGTCACAAACTGCAACTGGCGGGGTTTTAGTGGGTAGTAGGACGGATAGCAGAACAGGTATAGGATAAAAAGTCCAATAGTCCCACACACGTGCGTAAAAGCATTTCCTCGCGGAGACCAAAATAGCTGCCCTTTCGAGGAACCTGGTTTCGATCCCAGGTGTGCAGCCCAGGGTGTAGGGAGTTGCCTAGGGCGACCACCCAACACTGTTAACGCCACTCAAAAAAAAAAAAAAAAAAAAAAAAAAAAAAAACATTATACATATTGTTTGTCCCGGCTTGGACCTCTTTTGCGAGGCCACCAATTTAGTTGCACGATGCGGAGAGTGAACGCTTCCCTGCCGAACTTTCGTGCGCAGAGTTCTTGACTTTTCTGTGCGAGCTCCTGGCACGAACGTTTACGGCAAAAGTGGTGGCGACGTCGGTTTCAGGTATGCTATGGTGAGATTCGGATCTGAGGTCCTATCTGCGTCTCTATGACGCACGTGCACCTACGTGCAACACGAGCACTCTGACATTCCGACGTTCGCTGTGGTCATTGTTGATGACGGTATGAAAATATCGGATTATCATCCTCATACACGGGTGTTTCAGAATAATCACCACCATAAGAATTCGAACTGCCAGGATCTGCCAGAATGAACTACGACAGAATTGATCCAAGCGGATGGCGACCAAGTCTCTCTCATCCCAATTTGAACCACCTTGATGAGCCGTCGCCGAGTAGTATCTATATGCCATGTGGCTTGGATGGGTATAATGACTTCGCACATGGATACCATGATCTTTCCGTAAGCTTCTTACTACCATTGGGAGGATTGCGAATCATATTGATCACTTGTATGCTCTCACCGGCAGGTACTTGATACTTGGCACGGGTACTTTCCCGGAGGCATACATTGGCACACTGACATACTAGCGCGAGGTTGAAGACTTGATGCATGACACTTATGTTCATTGAGCTCGACGTATGAAGCCGTTCTGTTGAGTCCAAGTTGACCTTTTGATAATTTCGTCTTGGGCAATCCTTACCAAGGAAGCCACTGGTCATCGTGAAATTGTGATCAACTGTTTATAAATTGATACCTTGTTGGGCAGAGCGTATCAATATTTCCTCCTTTCACAAGCTGCGGTAGTGACGAACAGATTCGCTTCTCCGTAGTTTCAAACTGTTCGAATGGAGAATCAAAGATGACTTTCGTTGGGTGACTGCCTACACAGCCTTCACCGTTGTCAACTCTGATCTTGTATACCTTTTATACTAGAGGGAAACAGCGACTACGTGCGAAGTTGTCCCAACAAGATGTCACTACCAGCTTCAACCATCTCATTTAAAATCATCATGTGCATTTACTCCTTCCTTGTGCCATGTCACTAGGTCTCATTGACTAAATAACAGGATCCTTAATTTGTTAGCCAGGGCTTTTGCTCTCAAATTTAACACTCTGGCAAGTCCCGTCACTTCCAGTCAAGTGGTCGTGGGATGGACAACTACTCCTGGCGATCCCCCAACTTTTACGCTTAGCGCAATGACCCGATTGTTTAATACGACTCTCGGCGTTTCTATCAAAACCAGTCGTCTTTCATACCTCGTCAAAGTAGCCGCCCTTACACCAAAACCTTCTCCATTCCACCTGCAGTGAGTGTTGTACATCAAGCTATGCGATAAGTTTTGACAGGGATTTAGTATTAAATGTTTATTGGTAGCGACTGCCAAGTGAGTTCACCTATCCTACTGAGAAGACCAACTTGATAGATAAAATAGCGAACGTTATCTGGACTCAGTTTCAGTTGTCGTAGACTTGACAGGACCAAGCTTCCATTCATCACTAGCAGGTCCTCAACAAACAAGCCGGCAAAACAGTCCAAATATCCCGACCACTGGGCTCTCAGGGTCGACAGACACGTGCGTCTCTGGCTAAGCGCGAGTGAAAACTGATAAGATTGACGGGCGCTTACAGCTCGTCCGGCTCATCAGCAGTAAATGTATCACCGTCTTTCTCTAGCTCAAGTCCCTCCAAAGCAACGTCGACATCTAGAGGAGTAACATTTGCCAGAGCGACGAATACTCCTATTACTGCAGTAGCCTCGAGCGAGACAGGAGCGTTGAGCGACACCACTGCAGAAGCATCCGGCGAGATTGTTTCTCAGGTTCCATTGATGTCATCGACCACCTCAATAGCCGCCGCGGGTCCAACGAGCAGCTCAACATCACCCAATGCAGACGCAAAGCGGCAGATTGGCGCAATCATCGGAGGTATTCTCGGTGGCCTAGTTGTCGTTGCTGCGATCATATTTATCTTCCGGCGCAAGCTTCTGAAATCATCTAACAGCAAAGTTTTGTGGGCTGCGAGGAATACCAACGTATTTCCATCGGAAGAAGGCATGTACATTGTCCATCACATTAACTTCACTTTTCTGAATTTATCGAAGAATGGGCGCCAAAATCTGCAATGGGTGAGACCACTGAGCTAGAAAAGGCTCATTGGGACGCAGGAAAGACATCTCACCCTCCAGATTATGGCTATGAGGATACAAGTGGGTGGCAGAACAGGAATTGGACCACAAGCACTAGCAGGAGCAAAGAGGAAGAATTTGAGTGGGAACAACAAAGGCGCCGTGAGGAAATCTATGGAAGGATGCGTAGGGTGTTGGATAATGGCTCCGCTGGTTTCGATTCGAATATTTTGCACAAGTGAAGAATAACGCGTGCAGGTTGAACAAGTTTCCAATTGTTCATGGACATGAAGATGGTAAGCGCTGACTCTGAATCACCCGCAATACTGCGTAAGCATTCGAACGTTCACTGCTGGGTTGGCCCCAGCTGAAGTTGGCTCCATTCACCTTGCGCCGTCGGAAGTGGATTATTTTAAGATTTTTCCTGTTTTCCAAACACGCGTCAAAATTATGTAATATTTTCATAGCCTTGAGGGGGAGGCTGTGTGAGTGTTCCAGATCCATATCCCAATCTCCACTTTTCCTGACCCACACTACACAGCCCTATGTGAACACGCTTCCTCGATCTTTCTGCGTAAAAAAAGTGTCTCCCTTGTGCTTGAAAGTTCGGAGTACCTTACCATTGTCTGGTTCTGCATGCACTTCATGAGCTCCTTTGACGAGAATACATACTTATACATTATTTTCCTCGACTGACACTCGGAGCTCCCCGTGGAAGCCGTGATGCGATGATTCGGTGATCGTCTCTGACCTCATGATCACCCTCTACATAGAGCTTTTTTTCTCATAGCTCTGCCGATTTATGTCTTTATCATGCACGGCTGCCTATAATTCGATCTCTCTTTTGTACCATCACCATGTCTCCGCCTCGCATACCTGGTCTTGTGGGTCGCATGTACGTCAGGTCGCTGCTGTTTTGACCTCAGCCATTTGAACACACATTCCAGCGCCTTCTTCCTCGTTCTTCAGGCTACTTGGGCTCTTAAACTCAACAATCTTACCGATGTCGCACCGGGGAAGACTATTTCGATTTCATGGGCTTCTACAGCTGGCGATCCCGATACACTTGGCCTTTTTTTGTCATGCGATGGTGGCATCTCGTACACTATGATCGCTTCCGTCTCGACAGCATCAACATCCTATCCTGTCACCGTGCCGACATCAGAAAGCACAAATTCACCATCTCCGTGAGCCCAACATCATCGTAGGTAGAACCACACTGATCTAGATGTAAGGTACTCGTGCACTCTTCAGGCTCGCGCAACGTGCGTTTTTCGTTATCTTGAATTTTTCAGCGAGGCAGAGAATGATGACTACGTTTTCGAAGGGATGATGTCACGGTACATGATAAAATCATCTTTGAGGTCGCCTCTCCTGTATTAATCGGTGCGGATTCGACATCGTCACCAACCCCAACCAGCGCAGCATTGCCGTCAACAACCACTTCTGAGTTTGTCGCCTATTGTTCCTCAATCAGTTGACCTAACTGAAGCTTTGTGAAGTGACAGCTCGATGTCATCATCGTCTGATATAACAAGCTCTACATCAGACTCCACACAAACACCTACTTCGCTACTCTCTGCAATCGGTTCAACAGAGACCTCGTCTCCTCCGTCCTTCTTAGAGACATCTCCCCCAGACCAGCTATCTTCCCCAGCCCAGTCATCTCCTTCAGGCCAGCTATCTCCCACAGCTCAGTCATCTCCCCTAAGCCAGCTATCTCCCACAGTTCAGTCATCTCCCCTAGGCCAGCCATCTCCCACAGCTCAGTCATTTCCCCTAGGCCAGCCATCTCCTACAGCCCAGTCATCTTCCACAGCCCAGTCATCTCCCATAGCCCAGTCATCTCCTATAGCCCAGTCATCTCCCACAACCCAGTCATCTCCCGCAACCCAGTCATCTCCCGCAACCCAGTCATCTCCCGCAACCCAGTCATCTCCCACAACCCAGTCATCTCCCGCAACCCAGTCATCTCCCGCAACCCAGTCATCTCCCGCAACCCAGTCATCTCCCACAACCCAGTCATCTCTCACAGAAACGTTCACAACACCTTCTGCTCAACTCGATGCACTCTTTGTCTCAAGTTCCGCACCCATGATCAATTCAGCAAGTGCCCCGTCATTGGTGACCGCCCAACCTACCACAACCTTGTCAAGCCATCTGAGGACCCCGACTTCTGACTTGGCCTCCATGTCTGCTGATGCAACAGTCACTTCGTTGATATCAAGCTCCAATGTCCTGCCATCGGCAAATTCGCCCATGCAAGCTACAGTCAAACCAATCGGGCCAATAATTGGAGCAGTTATAGGTGGTCTTCTGGGTCTTCTGATTCTTGCGGCGCTTGTGTTGTTCCTGTGTCGGCGGCGTTACCGACGAAGACGCCCGTCCCATCCTCTAAGCCTCATGCACGATGTCGGGCCGGATTTGTTGTCCGTACCATTCTCCAAAGACAAAGGTAAATTTTTTACATTTGTCATTTGGGGTACGGTGTCTGAACTATTTGTAGAAGCATTGCTCCCGGCCGAAGAAGCACCACCGGATTTGTCGGCTTCAGACGGCGAGCATCTGAGTGACTCTTATCACGACCACTATCACCTTGAGAGTCATGAAAATCCATATCATTTAGACATACAACTCCAACCTATGCGGTTCACGGAGAGTACGAGCAGCATCCTAGCTCCAGTACTGCGGGCAGCGGACGACGGTGAAGATCCAGAATCTCAACATACCGGTCATAGCCATAGTTCACCCTCAAGGTCGTTGAAATCTTTAAATCAGGAAGGAGGTGGTGTTCTTCATGAAGCGGGACGTCCATGGGATTCGTCGCCGCGTCCGATGGGCTATGACAAAATCAGTCAAAAATCGAATGATGATCTCGATCTTGACAGAATGGAACCGGAGACACGAGAGCAGCGTCGTGATGCTATAATTGAACGGATGCGTAGGTTATTGGATGGGGAACAGGGTGTATGATCTCGAAAACATGGGGCGCGGACTTGTATAATAGGTTTTACGAAAGCTTCAAGAATATTTGTGTCTGTCCTAGGGGTGTTATAACGGGGTCTTGAGAAAGCGGTGGTTCTTTTTCTCCAACCGGTTTATGTAGCAGGGACTTACATGTGCATAGTGAATGCGATAAGCCGGAAGTAAAATGATCAACAGTTTTTCAGCTGGTCACCGGTGTCTGAACTTGGCTTTACCTTCCTTCCGCGATTTTTCTTTGCCTCGATTTTTTTGGAGTGAGTAAGTCTCTTCTCATGTTCGTATGTTCCTGTGTTGTTATGACCGGCGCAGTCCGCATGTTTATCAAACATAACCATAAGTTTACGTAATCGCACAGGTCGACCTAACTTTGACGCCGTTACATGTATGAGATTTACGAATCTCTCGAAATCAATCTCCTGGAATAGCTGGGTGGGGCAATCAGCGAGCGTGATCTATCTATCACCCCTTCGCGTCGCAGCGTACAGCACGTTTGAACCATACAAGCAAAAGATACGAGTCGACGTCCCTTTGGCAGGTGAATCACTTTGCCATTGGCTGGCTTTTTATACAAATCCTGAGCAAATCTTGTAACAAGTACTGACATGCATTTTTATAGACTGATATTCTGTTTGCGAAGGCCATCATGCGATGGAAACCATCTGGTCACGAGAGATATCCATGATTTCTATCATTCTCTAAGCTGTCCATTCTTATACTCCCTGCCAGTATATCATGCTCGTTGCTTTAAGTTCGTCCTCTGCCCTTTATCATCACGATGCCTCCCCCGCTTCGCGGATTGGGCCTCTCCAGCTACATGTACGTTCAATCTCTGTTACCTTGACTTGACTCATTTCATTTTACTTCACAGCGCCCTCTTCTTCCTTCTTCAAGTTACAAGTGTTCTTCAACTTTTTTCTCCTCCTACAATTTCTGTGGGCGAGCATCTGACAATCAGTTGGAGCCATGCATTTTTAGAGCCGGGCACAATGAATCTCGACTTGTCATGCCCTGGTAGTACTCAGCTTACAAGGCTCGCTCCCTCCGTCTCGATAACCTCAGGTTCCTCTCCCATCTCCGTGCCTTCAAATTCAAACAGTCTATCCAATCTATCGTTCCCGTGAGTCCAACACGATCAAACCGGGTAGAAAATACATTGACTTAGATTCAAGAATGACTTGCAATCTTGAAGCTCGAACAACGTACGTTTTCTTGTTTCTCCAGTAAAGTACAAGAATGATGACCGAAAGATGAAGGGACAATAAGACCATACTTGGTCATGTCAAGGTTTCCGTGAACAGTTCCACAACTCGAGGTGGTACCTCAAACACAAGTGTGGCATCGTCACCATCAACAAGCGAATCGTCGCCATCAACAAGCGGATCGTCAGCAAAATCAGTGAACTCATCCGAGTATGTCTTTCGTTGTTTCTTGATTAGTTGATCTGACTGAATCCCTGTGAAAAAGAACCTCGATATTACCATCTACCTCGAGTATCGCAACAAACCCCATGCACGAGACCACAGCGAAAACAATATCTACTCGGTCATCCATGGCGACTCCTATGATTGGTGGCTCCTCCGATTCACAGTCTCAATGTTCAATGTCTTCGCAGACGGCGTCTACTTCACACGGAACCCCCTCAAATGCCTTGGCAAATGCGACCGCGACTTCATCTATGCCTGCCTCTAGTACAACAAGTACTCTGCAATCGGCCGATTCACATGTCACAACGAAAAACATCGGAGCAATAGTTGGAGGAGTTGTCGGTGGTATCATGGGTCTTTTGATCCTTTCGGCGATCTTGTTATTGTGTCATCGGCGCCACCAGCGGAAGCGCATGTCTCTGTACGATGGGAGGCCGGATTTGCCGCCTGCACCATTTTCCAGGGACAAAGAAAGTAAATACCTCTCGATTTGTTGCTCGTAGCATGACATCTGAAAACGGTCGCAGAAGCCCTGCTTGCAGCTGAAGGAGGAACTTCGCCTTCGTCGACTGCACAAAGCCGGCTTGATCGCTCGGGTAGCTCTTCTCTCGGCCACTACTATCCCGACAGTAATCAACGCCCAGATGATCCAGTACAATTCCAGTCCTTGTCATCTTCAGAGCGTTTGAATACCCTAGGTTCAGAAAGCCGGCATGATCGCTCGGGTAGCTCTTCTCTAGGCCACTACCATTATGACAGTCATCAAACCCCAGATGGTCAATTTCGGTCTCTACCGTTGTTAGAGAATATGAACACCATCCCAGTCCCGCGCGCAGAAATCCGCCATAATCGTTCAGGTAGCTCCTCTCACGGCCACTCTCATGGCCACGACTATCCTGACGATCATCAACGCCTAAATGATCTAGTACAATCTCAGTCCATGCCATTGTCAGATGATTCGAACACCATTCTAGTCTCAGTCCCACAGACACCCAATTGGGGAGCGCAGCATGCTATTTATAGTCCTAGGCCTTCCACTCCGAAGTCTTCGACGAGAGAAGGTAGTCTTTCTCATGGAACAGGGCGCTCATGGAATTCATCGCCACGTTTGACGGGCCTCGATGGAATAAATAACAGATCGTGTGATGCCCTAGACATTGATAAAATGGATCCGGAAACACGAGAACAGTGTCGCGAAGCTCTTTTGGAACGGATGCGTAGGGTTTTAGATGGAGAGCAGAGTGTTTAATCTCAATATTTGAGATACATTCTTGACATGCACTTGTATAATAGGTCTTTTCAAAAGCTTCAAGGGTGTCTTCCCAAAGGTAATGTTGCTATGTTACTATTTTCCTATTTAGTGTTCCGCTATAAGTATATATAGCTAAGGTCTTATGTATTACGGGAAGATGTGGAATAGAATAAATCACTTAATTGGAGTATATCCTTGGTGTGGGACTTGTATACGACACCGTTCGAAAGCCTCGAGGGTGCCTTGTCAGTTCATGGATCGACATATAGTCCTATTACGCAGAATTCAAGAGCAATGACTGGTATATGGAATCAACATCAACGTGGGTAAGCAGAGCCACCAGGGGATTTCAATGCTAGTAAACTGTACAATGACGTTGGAGAAAAGTGATGCTCGGAAAAGACTAGGTTCGTAAAGAGGGTGGCGAAAAAGACATAGCGCTTCAATCACCATCTTCTAACTTTTGACCTCTTAACTGCCAACTCTCCCATCTACCACATCACAACTCTGCGAACCTTGCAACCATCAGTTCCTGAAGAAGTACTCCGAAGCACGCCTGGGTAGGGAGGCTGGGATCTGCCGACTTTGTGGTCGAAACGACCCGAAGCATGGGATCCGGGAATTGCCACCTGGTCACCCTTGACACCCCGCATGACTTTTCTCCAACCATACTTATGGATACTTATACTATCGCCTGATGCGGTTTCGACGTTCGGTAGACTCAACGTTTAACGAGAGACCTCGGGACTATAATCAAAATTTGAACACCTTGACACACTACACCGCGCATTCCCTTCAAGTTGCACATGATACTGAACGTTCTTCGTCATGTTTACCATCTTTTCGGCCGCGCTCTTGTCCCTTTGCGCATCCGTCTCGCATATCTCTTCTACCGTAAACCATTGCTTACACCCGATGTTATGCTCCTTGATCCATGGACCATCCTCAAGAGATCCAGCGTCGAGCAATCCCGACAAGAAGCAGCTGCGCATACCTTCATTCGTAAACACACATCTGTTCCCGTTCCCACTCTTCTTGATAGTTGGACCGACCCTGCTGACCGTGGGTACTTGCGTTTCTCTGTGGTCCCTGGCGTTCCACTTGAGACTGCATGGCCGATCATGACGCCGGAGTCGCAAGCCCGTACAGCAAGTGAGCTTCGGGCATATATTGCGGAATTTCGGGCCCTCAAACAAGTGCCATCACCGGTTGGATGGATAGGGTCCGTAGGGAAGAAAGGCCTAATCTGTCCAAGGCTTGGGATGCATCTGCGCCCTTGTGGACCATGGGAGTCAGAGGCGGATTTTAACGCGTTTCTTCTGAAACCACTGGATGAACGTAAGCCTGGAGACTGGCAGCGGGAGTTTAGGGATGCATTGGCTGGTTACAACCATCGAATCGTTTTCTCTCATGCAGATCTCTCCCCAGATAATGTGATGGTTGATAAAGAAACTGGCGAAGTGACAGGTATAATAGATTGGGCGATGGCAGGGTGGTTTCCGGAATATTGGGAATACAGAAAAGCAATGTATCGTGGTAGATCGTCGATTTCGTGGTGGACGAAGCTGTTAGAAGATATCATGGAGACGCACTGGGAAAAGTGGGGGATAGAATCGGACTTGGAGAATTTCGTACCAGCTGTTTCTTACTTTTAATCGTCGATATTTCTTTGCAATTGCAGAGCAGGTATCCTATGGAAGGGCACGCCCGGGACCCAACAGAACACAGCAAAATAGAGCGCGGTGATCTAATAAGCGATTTTACCTCATGTTCCTTCGCCATCGAGCTCACTCACTCGATCTCAAGCCAAAAAAAAACATCCTCAGAAGCCTTTCTCGAAAGGAAAGCTCCACAGCTTTGCTTGACTTGTATGCTTCTCAATATTCGTTTGCAGGCTGTGTCAAAGTTGGAGCACTATGTGTTCTTGGGCGCACCACAGCACAGCCAAATGACCCACTTAGAGCGCGTGTGGCGAAATGTGACGCATGGGGCGTTGGAGAAAGGCGATGATCGGAGAAAAGTGGGTTCGTAAAAGGAGGTGGAAAAAGAAACATAAAAGGCGAGCCATTTCATCGTCAAGTTCCCAACTTACCATCGCAACAACCTCCACCATCTATCTTGACCTCCTAACTGCTAACTCTGACTTTGCCACATCACAACTATGTCTTCACCACACTCATCTCATGACTGCGAAATCGACCCTGTCGAGATCGATGAGAGGAAGTACTGCACGCTTTGCGATGAATACTTTGAATCGCTCGCAGAGCTGCTTCAGCATGTTCAAACTTCTAACAAACACCCGCGTTGCGAACCTTGTAACCGTGGGTTCCTGACCAAGATCTCTCGCAGAAAGGTGAGCTTCATGCGCCACACACATTCTCTATTCCACCCCTAATGGTCTCCTCCCCGCTCAGCATTATGATATGTCTTGTAACCACATCTACTGCGCTTATTGCGACAAACTCTTCAAGACATATGCAGCACTAAATGTGCACTTGGAGCAGTCCATCCGTCACTCAGGTGATTCGGACGATGAGGACGAGGGTGCTGTCGATGATCGTCCAGATGGTTGGGAGGAGGACCTCGCTGAACAGCTCGAGAAAGAAGCGTGTGCTAAGCAGGTCGAGGAACATTTTACAATTGACCATGAGGAAGAGAAGAGCATGACGAATGTGCAGCGCAGACAGGCGATGCTGGTTAGTAAACCCCTTTTCCTATTATCCTCCTTTTGCTAACATCACCTCCTAGAGCTTTATGGCTCGCCGCAAACGTGGTGTCCCGAGAGAATCGCGCTCATATTGCTGTCCAGTATGCCTCAGTTACCCAAAGTCTGTCGCGTCGACTCGATGTGGCCATCTTTTCTGCATGCCGTGAGTAGAGTTTTTAGACCGCAGTATACTCAGCAAACTGACACTCTTCCGTCCTCAGATGCATCTCCAAGGCTATTGAGCAGAAAGGTGAATGTCCATCATGTAGGACAAAGAATGGGAAAACGCACATCCGTAAACTTGATATGGGAGTGTATTAGTAAAGTTCCGATGTATCCAATACCAATACCTTCGTCAATAGAAAACAGTTAATCCATTCTGATCATACCTCTAAGTTGATTTTGTCACTTCCGTCGTATTGAATACTTCTTATACCAGAAAGACTGATTGTCTTTGGGAGATTATAAGGTAGTTTTCGCCTTCTTGCAACAAGTATTCGTTACGGAGCAATGACAACTACTTGAGATGAACTCTCGCGTTGAATCGAACAGTTACTCACTCTTATTACAGCAATTCAGGTTTGCAAGTATCAAAATGATTCTAAATTACGATCAAGTCTCGCAAAAGTAGGGAGATAGAAGCTAAGAAACCAATATAAATTCTACTTACATCTGTAGTAATTCAATACTTACATTTTTAGTCAACGATTGAGTAACCTTATGAATAGGAATAACGGACTTGAATCGAAGATCTTACGAGAAGTAACTTGTCCCTGTAGGGCGTTGAGATCAGCTATTAGTCTGTATTGTGATGGCATTTCCCTAGGGTGGACTAAGAGAAACCGATTTGAACACAATGGCATCACAAATACCGTATATCCTGCAATATGAACCTTTTCTGACTACCGCTCACTTTGTATTGTTGGAACGACCCTATCAAATCTGTTACAAGCCGGGCCAAAGATTCCGAACATACCCTCGTTATAGTTTGTCTTTTCCTTTTTGATTACTATTTGTTTTTCCATATATTGACCCTGTGTCTCGAAAGTCTCCACCCGTTATCACCCGTACCTCATATATTGTTGCAGTTACGATTTGCCAACCTCAGACGGGTCCGAAAACACTCTGAGGTGAGGCTCAAGTATTACCCTTTCATTTTTTATAGACTTACGCTACCTAGTATTATTGTTCTTATTTACTAGGTGAATACAAAACCATAGACGTGTCCGAAAACACTCTGAGTATTATTGTTCTTATTTACTAGACCGCGTTCGCGATTCTATCAGGTTATTGGGCCCTTTTTTTTTCCCCCTATCTATCCTGCAGAGCTGCTAGAAACACGATCCTACTATGTCCATCACCGCCATAACCACTGATTCCCTCCCTTCTGACGTTCCGAAGCTGATGTCCGACGGCGTCAACTGGGGTATCTTCGAGATCCGCTTCTCTGCAGCTGTCAAGTCAAAGGGCAAGTGGTCCCATTTCTCAGGGTCTGAGCCGCGCACATCTTCTGGTGCAGACTCTGTCACGGACTGGGACAAAGCTGAGTCATCGGCCTACAACCTCCTCCAAAAAATCCCAGATTCGGCTGTCATGAAGCTCCGCCGTTACAAGACTGTAGCACAGGCTTGGGCTGCTCTTACCAAGGAGTATACCCAGAAAGGCGCGTTTGCACAGACCCAGCTCCGTGCCGAATTTCTTGGGATGAGGTGCCTGGACAAGGGTGATGTCCATGCCTTCCTTGACAGTCTCCAGGTTAAGAAGGAGGAGCTGGCCGCAGTCGGTGTTGACATAGACAACTAGGATTATTGCTCGACTGTCATCGGTTCTCTTCCCCCATCCCTTGCCAGCTATGCCAACTCTCTGCTCACCGCAACAAAGCTTCTTGGCCTTTCCTCTGACAGCACCTCAGTCTCATTGGATATCAACCCGGATACCCTCATCATTGTGATATCTGAGGAGTTTGATTGCCAGCAAGTGCAGCAAGAGCATTGCGCTGTGGCAAAATCAGCTGCAAAGCCTGAGAAAAGTGAAGCCATTGCAGTTACCTCCAGCACAGAAAAAGGCACATGCAAAGGACTGACCTGCTGGAAGTGTGGGGGTACTGGACATAAGAGAAAGGACTGTAAAAATAAGAAAAAGGACTCTGGAGAGGCGAAGACCAAAGTTAGCGGATCTGCCAATGCTGTCAAGACTCTGTCAAGTGATGACAAGTTTGCATTTGCTGTCCACATGGGATCTGACTGTGATTCCCATGATTTCCAAAGGAAGTCTGCCTCTGACATCTCAAATACTATTGAGTCTGGTGTGGGTTATGCTGCCACTGCATTGACAGATGATGACTGGTTCTCCAAAATTGATGAGGAGGAAGTGGCTGATGCCAAAGTCAATGAGGACTGGAGCCATATTACAGCTGGCCTGAGCTCAGTTCTCAGATAGCATGTCAAGTGGTGGGAAGTCAATCCCTGAGCTGCTCGAAGTCACGAACCTTGATCTGTGGAACCCTGCTCATGTCAAGCTATTAGACTCTAGATGCACATCCCAGATCTCCCCGTACCGTGATGATTTCTCCAAGCTCACTCCAATCAACCCAAAACCATTTTGAGCTGCCAATCAGAAGTCATTCAGTGCAATGGCAAAGGGGGAGCTTATCATTGACATACCCCTTGGCACCACTTCCTCCAATCTCCAATTCACCGAAGTCTTCTATTCCCCGGAAGTTGGCTACACCCTTATCTCTGTTGGCAAGCTTGACGAGGCTGGGTTTGACATTTTCTTTGGTGGAGGGAAGTGCATCATCAGACAAAATGATGGTGTCAAGGTTGGTGAAATCAGGCGGGATGCTGTGGGCTCTACTGGCTGCAGCATGATCATAGTGAGGCTTCTGCTGCTGAAGAAGTCATCACCCTTGAAAAGTTTCACTGCCACATGGGCCACGTCTCATCTGAGGTTGCCCAAAGACTCATCACAAAGGGTTTTGTTACTGGTGTGCGCCTTGATACCTCTGCAACAAAGGATTTCTTTCGCAAGTCCTGTGTATATGCAAAGTCAACGCAAAGGCCTGTTGCCAAAGCTTGGCAGGGTGAACAAGCCACAGCCTTTGCAGAGGAGATTCACACCAATATATGGGGGCCTGCCCCTGTGGCCACCATCACTGGGCGGTGCTACTACATCAGTTTCATCGATGACAAAACCCACCTTGCACACCTAAATTTCCTCCGGACTAAAGCCAAGACCCTTGCTGCCTTCAAGATGTTCCATGCTCGCATTGATACCCAGTTCAGTGCCAAGATCAAGACCCTTCATTCAGATCATGGCAGCGAATACACTGGAAAAGACTTTGCCGTGTTTTTTGATCAAAAAGGGATCCAACAGAAGCTCACCGTCCATGACATGCCTCAGCACAATGGCGTTGCAGAGCGTTTCAACTGCACTGTACTTGAGAAGGTTCGCGCCTTGCTGCACAGCAGCAGCCTCCCCAAGAACCTGTGGGGTGAAGCTGCTAGGCATGCTGTGTGGTTGTACAATCGGATGTCAACAAAGGCACTGCCAGAGGAAACTACACCTTATGAGGCAGCTACTGGTGAGAACCCGAGCTTGAAGGGCATCTGTGAGTTTGGCGAAAAGGTCTGGGTTCGCATTGAGGAGGGGACAAAACTTGGTGGGCATGTTTGTAAAGGCCGTTGGCTTGGCATCAATGAGATGAGTAATGGTGTACGCGTCTATTGGCCTGAGACCAGGGTGTTGAGCAAAATGTGTACTTCAACAAGGAGGGCCTCACCAACCATCTCAAGGGGGAGGATTGGGCATTCGAGGAATGTCTGGCTCCCCCCTCCAATAAATCCACTTCACCAGTAATCATAAACTTACCAAGTAGCCCTACTAACAAGCCTGGTAACGACAACACCGCAAACAAAAGCCCTGACAAGCTGACACAGCCCATCCGCCAATCCACTTGCATTGTCAACCCAAGCCGACGCATTCTTGACCTCATCAGTGGCAAAGGAACAGCATCAAGCCGCCCCTCTGACCCTATCATCACACGAGGTGTTCCACTCCCTAAGCCCACAATTGAGGGGGAGTTGGCATCAGAATTAATTGGAGAAGACGAGGCTGACTGGACAATGCTGGTGGAGGATGGTTCCTTCCTTGAGGAATATGCTCTTGCAGCAGAGGTGGCGGATGTCAAAGGCCTTGAACCATGATCTGTGGCTGAGGCAAAACAACGGCCTGACTGGAAGTTGTGGGAAAAGGCTATCGAGGATGAACTAGACTCACTGGAAAAGGCAGGAACATGGGAACTGGTCAACAAACCTAGCAATGCCAACATCGTAGGCTTGAAATGGGTCTTCAAGGTGAAGAAAGACGCAGCCGGAAATGTTGTTAAGTATAAAGCACGTCTAGTGGCGCAAGGCTACTCACAAGTCAGGTGTTGATTATTTCAACACATTTGCAAGTAAAGGTAAAGTCCCCTCAATCTAGATTTGCGGGCTGTGTCGAAGTTGGAGCAGTGTGTGTTCTTTGGCGCAGCACAGCACAGCCAAATGACCCACTTAGAGTGCGTGTGGCGAAATGTGACGCAGGGGCGTTGGAGAAAAGCGATCCTCGGAGAAAAGTGGGTTCGTAAAAGGAGGTGGCAGAAAAGACATAAAAGACAAGCCATTTCATCGACACGTTCCCAACTTATCATCGCAACAACTACCATCATCTAACTTGACCTCCTAAC
>QGOB01001671.1:0-18464 GCA_003313055.1 Termitomyces sp. MG145
ATTGCCGTGCTCTTTGAAATGGTCCGTTGTATGCTGCACTCCGCCGGGATGGATCTGCGTTACTGGGGCGAGGCTCTCATGTATGCAGTTCACATTCGAAACTGCTCACCAACAGTTGCTCTTAGTGGCATTGTGCCCCAGGAAGCCTGGACTGGTCGCAAACCCGATATCTCCCACCTGCGAATTTTTGGATCAATCGCGTATGCCAACATTCCGAAAAAGGTTCGCGGAGGAAAGCTAGAAGTCACATCAGTCAAATGCCGCATGATCGGCTGGTGGACTGATGAGACGAAAGGCTATAGACTCGAGGATATTGAGACCGGGAAGCTCATTACTGCCAGAGACGTACGTTTCGTGGAGGATGACAGTCCTGGAGACCTTGCAGAATTTGAGACGCGTGGGAGTGCGCCGTCGACGGAGGAATTGGCAACACTAGTCCCGGAGGACAGTGCACCCTCAGAACCTGCCCCGACACCTCCACCCATAGTCTCAACGCCCCCAGAGGCACTGCCCACCGCCTCCGAGCCCACACCGACCGTTGCAGCACCTAGAACTTCCAGACGGGGCAACCTACCCCCAAGAAACCACCCCACGCGTACCCGTCACCAAGTCGAACGTTACGGCGTCGTGGCCACGAACGACGAAACATCCGAGGAAGAATACGGTAGCTCGCACAGAGCCTATATCACGTTTGAAGAGACTGAACCCAAGACGTACCGTGAAGCAGCGTCCTCCACTTGCTTGAAGCAGTGGGAGGAGGCAATCGCGACCGAGTACAAAACGTTGCAGCAAACCGGCACTTTTGAGTGGGTTTCAACGCTCCCTGAAGGTCGAAAAGCCGTTGGAAGTCGCATCGTGTTCCGCGTAAAGCGCGATGGCAACGGAAAAGTATCTAAGTTCAAGGCTCAAATTGTCGCAAAAGGCTTCTCATAAGTGTACGGTCAGGACTTCACTGAGACGTTCTCATCCATTGCCAAGTTCACTACCCTGCGAACCCTCCTGTCCGTCGTGGCCTGCAAAGACTGGGAGCTCCATCAAGTCGATGTCGTAGCTGCTTACCTCCGTGGTAACCTCGAGGAAGAACTGTATATGGAGATACCCGAGGGAGTGATAGTCGAGGGCAAAAACGGTGGCTATTGGAGGCTGAGGAAGCCCCTCTATGGGCTAAAACAAGCGGGGCGGCAATGGAAAACCAAACTCGATGAGGTAATGTCGAAAGCTGGTTTCGAAAAGAGCCAGGCAGATGACTGCCTCTATATCCTGAGAAAGGATGGTGAGATCATAATGCTGGTCTTAGTATATGTCGATGACATGGCACTCACCGCAAAAAGTATCACGATTCTACAGAAGTTCAAAGATGAACTGTCTGCCGAATTCGAGATATCTGACTTAGGAGAACTGAGGTACATCTTAGGCATCCAGGTCAAGCGGAACAGGCAGTCACGCACCATTTCCCTAAACCAGACAGCATACGCTCATCAAGTCTTAGCACGATTCGGCATGTCCGAATGCGCGCCTGTATCCACCCCATCCACCACCAAGCAAATCCTGTCCACCTCGCAGTCCCCCCAAAACGAGAATGAACGTTCGGAATACTTAAAATTCGCGAACGGATTAAAGTATCTTGAAATTGTCGGCGCGCTATTGTACGCCACTCAAACGCGGCCCGACATCCAATACTCTGTTGGAATCATCGCTCAATATGGCGGCAACCCCGGGAAAACTCACCTAGAAGCCGCAAAACGCATCCTACGCTATTTAAAAGGCACTGCCGAAATGGCATTAGTCTTTGGAAGAAGTGGGAGCAAAGAGATTGACCTCGTCGGTTGGACCGACTCAAACTGGGCACAAGACGTCGATTCGCGTCGTTCCATTGGCGGATTCGTGTTCGACGTAGCAGGTGGGTCAGTATCGTGGTCGGCCAAGAAACAACCCACGGTCGCGCTGTCGACAGTCGAAGCCAAATACATGGCTGCATCAAATGCAACCAAAGAAGCTATCTGGCTCCGAGTTCTGCTCGAGGACCTCGGATACCCTCAGTTACACGCAACCATCATCCACGCGGACAATCAAGGATGCATTGCGTTGGCCAGGAATCCTGTCGCACACTCACGAGCGAAGCATATCGATATACGGCACCACTTCTTACGCGAGCGCATCGAGAGGAAAGAAATAAGTCTCAATTATTGTTCTACCAAAAACATGATTGCCGACATCTTCACGAAGGCTCTACCACGTGAAGCATTCGAGAAGTTCCGTGACGCACTGGGAGTCAGCTAAGAGTGAAGATCTCGTCAAGTGGGAGTGACGAAAGTGTACATCTACACATACCCATTTAGTTCCTCGACCGTCATCTTATCATGGACCCGCAAAAAGAATGGTAGTTTTTCAATTCATGTTAGCCCACATGGAGTTCAACTTCTTCCGTTGAACTCCAGGTGAGCACAATAGTGACATTCTGTTCGTACGATACTCAATTCAAACTTCTTCCGTTGAACTCCAGTTCCTCACGTGAACTAAGTTGAGATTTCATCGTCGCTTACCCGCGCTGACCGCGACCTTCCTCGCGCACATCCGAGACGTCCCTTCGTCAGTGCTACCGTTGTAGTAGGGAGTTAGTTCCCTAGAAAGAAATGGAACGCGCGGTCGCCTAGTCAAATTCCACGATCCAAGCAGAGCAAGGTCGATGAAAGCCTTGGACCGAATCAATCAGAGTGGCGTGATCAAAGGAAGCACCGAGTATCGGACCGAAACTCCTTGACAACAGATTCTTCCCAGCAACCAGACAAGATGCCAAATCAAGTGTGCACGTTTCATTTTGCCGCCGACAACAACTCCGATTTTGGTGAGTTGTCGTTCCATATAAGAAATTTCCAGAGCTTGGATAGCATAGCACAGTGAATCCACAGCCATCAATGCTGTCCTACCATGTATGGTAAGGTTCAGTTGAAATATGGCATGCTGCAAGAGAATCTGGTCCATAGAATGTCCGTTTGAATGGCCAGAGATGAAAATATAATCACAATACAATTGTATACCTAGTGAATGAGCTGAGAGCAATAGTTGTTGGAAGATGTGGTAGTAAATCAGCATGAATCTGAGTTTGTATGCACTTGATGCTATGCACAAACTCCAATTTTGGCCATCATCAAGCCATGGCTGAGCATGATGATCCTCCAGATCCACTGCAGGAATTGGGAGATTTTTCGGGAAGAAAAACCCATTAGAAAGATGTCAAATAATTTCTAATTAGTTTTTCTCATGTATTACATAAAATTTATTTTGAGGAACAAAAAAGAAAAAGTTAAACAATTTCAAGGCTTTTCCTTGAGGAAAACAATTTCTTTTTCTTTTGATTATTCCTAAGATACAGATAGACAAAATGAATAATGTTTCTAGTCTTTTTCTAGAGAAAAACATAATGTTTATCTTAATGTGTTCCTTTGTAAACACTTGTCATATCTCTTTCAAGTAGTTCTCAGGTAAAATCCTTTGTTTTATCAGAAATATTTGGAAGACATTAAATTTTTCTGATAAAACTCAGAAGACATTAAATTTTTCTGATAGAACAAAGGATTTTACCTGAGAACATTTGAAAGAAATATGACAAGTGTTTACAAAGGAACACATTAAGATAAACATTATGTTTTTCTCTAGAAAAGGACTGGAAACATTATTCATTTTTTCTATCTGTATCTTGGGAAAAATCAAAATCAAAAGAAAATGTTTTCCTCAAGGAAAAGCATCAAAATTGTTTAAATTTTTCTTTTTTGTTTCTCAGAATAAATTTTATGTAATATGTGAGAAAAACTAATTAGAAATTATTTGACATCTTTCTAATGGGTTTTTCTTCCTAAAAAATCTCCCAATTCCTGCAGTGAGAAGTGTTGCTGGCTCTCAGGTAAATGAGTTTATATCTATGAAAATTACATAGGTAACAAACATACAGCCATATTCTATGGCACTAAGCTGCCCGTAACCATGAGTGATTTACAAGGTCAGGCTTATAGGCCCCTGAGCCTGTCAGGATCTGACTGATTTCACAACAAACAATGTACTAAACCGACAATCTCGAAGTTAAGTCTGTCTGTCAAGTACATGCCTTTTTATATACTAATCTAAGGCGGGCTAAAGTAGTCCATGTTTCCTAAGAATAAAGAATAACATGATAGTCTCTTGACAAAGTATGGGGTGTCTGTGAATGACATAGGGATGGAGTATTTATAAATAGTGAAGTGTCGAAGGTTCGTGAGTAGAATACGAAACAAGGTTTCGAAGATAGGAGCTCAGCCGAGCACTACTCTCCCATTAGGGCGAGGACTCCGAACAAGCACAACAGGGTTTCGTAGTTTCTGTCAAAGGTTCTGGAATCGGTACAAAGGGCAACGATCTGTATTCCAAGAAGCTAATTCTCTGCACGGCCGCATGATTTTTTCAGTGGAAGTCCACAATTAAATGGGGCGCTTCATCCTGCATTTGTTCTTCCTTCTCCCAGGTGTTGTGTGATGCTGCATGCTCTTTCCATGTCACAAGATATTTGAGCTTTCCATTATGAAGTCATGAGTCAACGACTTTGTTGGATTCCCAGTCTTCCCCCCTTACATTGAGTGTGACACGTGGTGTGGGTCTTTTGAAGTCATCTGGGTTGTACTTACGCAGTTTGGATACATTAAATGTTGGGTGAATATGCCAGGATTTGGGCAACCTCAACTGGTATACATGTGGTGAGTACTTCTTAACTATCTTATACGGTCCTAAAAGTTCTTCCAGTCCAACTTTTTCTTCAGCCTTCCTGTGAATATGTGCTTGGCATTTAGCCACACTTTGTCTCCTTCATTGAACTCTTCTTGAACATGGTTATGATCATAGAACTGTTTCATATCATTTGCTGCTCCTGCCAGTGCCACCTGTGTTTCCTCCCTGATTTTTTTCATTCTTATTGCAAATTCTTCGAGACCCTTGGGCTTCTGTGTTTCTGGGGTTAGGTTTAATCCAGTATTCACTTCATGCTTCTTAGTGATGAAAAACAGGGATTTGCCTGTTAAACTTGAGGCCCAGTTATTGTAACAGAATTTGGCTAAGGTAAGCCACTCCGCCCAATCATCCATGTGATAGTTAATGAAAAGTCTCAGGTATTGTTCAATCTCTTAGTTGATCCTTTTGGTTTGTCTGTCTGTTTGCAGATGGTGCGAGGTTGATAAGTTCCACTTGATACCCACTAACTTGTACAGCTCCTTGGTGAAATTGGATGCAAATTGACCTCCCCAATCACTGATCACTGTATAGGGTAAGCCTTCATGATGCCAAACATGGTCTCTGAAAAGGCATGCTACCCCCTCAGAATTTACTTCCTTGTTACATGGGATCGCAAATATACATTTGCTAAATTGGTCAATGACTACCATTATTGCATCATAACCCATTGAGACTGGCAAGCCAGTTATGAAGTTAGTAGATATGATTTGGAATGGGAACTCAGGGATAGTGTTTGGAGACAAGAGTCCCCAGGGTTTTTGTGGAAATATTTTTGTTTGTTGGCACTTTCTGCAACTATCCACATATCTGTTTACATACTCTGTCATTTTAGGCCACCAGTAGTTCCCCAATTTTAGTTCCTTTGTTTTATTCCTTCCTGGGTGTCCCCCAATGGTTGAATCATGATGTAACTCCATTATCCTTCTCTTGATTTTATCATTTGTTATGACTATTAGCCCATTTCTAAATGTTAAGCCATCTCTTTCCTCCCAATTTGCAAACTTATCTCCTTCATTGATTGGCACCCTACCCATTTCCTTCAGCATTTGTATTATTCCATCACCTTTGGTAGAAACTGTGATTGTACTTTGAACATGTAGGGCTGAAATGTGATCTGCTAATATAAGGGTAATGTCTCTATTGTCATTTTCTATCCCTTGCTTATGATCCACTCTTTGTGATAGAGCATCTAGTTTCAGCATGAATTTCCCTGGTTTGTGTTTTAATGTGTATTGATAATCTGCAAGTAACCCTGACCACTGATGCGCTGACTTGCTGCCTAGCTGTCATGCAGGAAACAACCAACAAGGCCAGCTAGGTAGGGATAGCTAGCAAGTAGTAGCGCTATGTGTGTGTGAGAGGAGTCAAGCAAAGTCCCAGAAACCTGGTAAGGAGTTGTGAGGTCAGGGTCGGTAAGGAAGAGAAAGAGGGTGGTAAGAGATAATGGTGTGGCTGTTAGTGTGGCTACCAAATCGCAGCAGTTTTTAAGAGATCTGTGAAGACCCAGAAGGTTGTTAAAGAATAGAAGAGGAGTTAATGGAAATATACAAGTTGCTAGCCATAGGTGCTAGCATTTAACAAAGGCTTGACTAGGGCACCCATATAGTGCTTAACAAAGACAAAATGAGGGCGCCCATATGGCATGTAACAAAGGTGATGAGTGCCAAGTTTAATGGGACCATTAGGCTTAGCGGGTGAACAAGAGGAGACTGGACTGGGTAAACCCAAATCAGCCATTAACAAAACGAGAGCGAGAACGGGATCTGAAGTGTGGTCTGAAACAGAGACTAGACTCTGGTATGATTCAATGATCTTTAGCTACTGACAGGGCAGTATTTATAGGTGCATAAGGAAATGAAAGGAGAAACTGATAAGAGATAGTAAGCGTAGCGGTCGCATGTGATAGCACATGTTGGGGGCCACTATTGAATAGGAAAATTGTAAGCAATATGAGAAAATTGTAAGTAGATTGAGAAAGAAAAATAGTAAGTGAAAATTATTTTATGATTGTTGGGTCCTTGGTAACATCAATTGTCAGCTGCTGGTTGGGGGCTGTAGAGGGGTGGCTGGATTGTCCAAGGTCAGCTTGGTTGTTAATTTGATGGTCAGTAACATTCGGCGTTGGTAGCAGTCGGTTGGTAGCAGTCACGTGCTGATGTCACATGCTTGGTTTGACTTGTCGGTGTTGGGCAGCCAGCGCTAACTGGGTCATATCATCTCCTCTTGACTGAAAAACTGACTGTCCCCAGTCAAAGGAAAATCCTTGAAGTCTTGTGATCATTAATTGTGGCCCATGCAGGGGGTCCTGGTCTGTGCACTATACCAAAAACCCATACATAAATTCCAGTGACTCTTTGGACTTCATCATCCCAGCACTTCTACAAATGTTGACACCCACTTTCTTTGGTTATGCGGCTTCTTTTGCGCAACTGGCGGTGGCGCAAGATTTTCTGGAGAAGGCACCCAAGGTCCTTGTCACAACCCCGCCATCTCCGGACCCCCATACGCTGCCCCGACCTCGACACACACCTCTCCCGCACCCCTTGCGCACCTCCGGGACCGCCAACAACCTCCCAACGCTGCACTGGCAACACCCACGGCCATCTCTGAGCAGACCCCCAGCCATCACCAAACTCCAGCATCTCGGCCGACACGTCACCCCAAGGCTTCCCTGTCACCGGACACACCCGGAGCCCCGGCATCCCGGCCATCACATAATGTTCCGCAACATTCCTCCCGTGAACCGTCGGCACATCACAATGCCACCTGCTTCTGTGGCGCCGAGGGGTGCCACCATCGCGCAGCATGACCGCCGACCTGCCCGACACAAGCCCGCCATAACCCGCGCCAGCACGCCCCGACCACTGTCACAACCCCGGGGCTGGGAGCCAGTCTGGGGACTTAGCTGGAGGAATCAAATGTCCCGGTCCCGGCTAGAATCCTACCCGGGACTTAGCGGAAGAGTAGTACATAAACCTTAGGATAGCATACAAGTAAAGTAGTCTTGATATTAACTGTAGTTCTCCGTATTTCCGTGTCTGTCTCTGCCTCTGTCTCTATCTCAATCTCAATCTATTCTCTTGCTTCTCTCTCTCTCTGGTTTCATCTCTCGTCTCTCGTCTCTTGTCTCTCGTCTCCGTGCCTCGTTCCGTTCCGTGACTCATTTCTCCTTTCCGTTTTCTCTCTCCGTTTCCTTACCTGTCCCTCCTGCTTCCATACTCCCTTACCCGGAGCACTTTCTACTTCGCGCACATTACTACTCGTACCCCGGAGCATCCGGACTTCCCCCGGACCACTCATAGCTGTACCTGGAGCTTCCACAAAGCCCCAGACCGTACTTAGCCTCCCGAGCTCGCCTAGTAAGAACTCGCCAGTGTAGCTGAGCCCCCGGCATCAGCGGGACCTGACAGTCCTGACTATGGGGTGTGCACTGCTAGCAACCAATCCTCAGGCAGCAGCTACATCAATTTTGTTGATGTACCTGCACTGGTTTGAGTTGGCTGGCAGGAGCAGTATCATGTGGGCAGAGCAGGAGGTGGTAGGGGAGGAGTGCCGGATGCTGTATGCCCAGTACCAAGGGGAGGCCTGGATGAGGCCTTTCGATAAGCACTTTGTAAGCCCTTTGTTTCTTAACAGTCCTATTGGCAGGCTAATGGTTTTTTGTCAAGGGCATGAGGCTGGCGGGGGAAATGGAGACAGAGGATGCAATGGTGGGGCCCATGTTGGTAAGTGCTAATGGTGCTGCTATTGACCTAGCAGTGCCATTAAGGGTACTTCTAGTCATTTGAGGAACTTTCCTTTGATGACCAGTTTTTCTTCCAGCACCTGATCAAGGAGCTATTAGCAGCCATGAGCAGGAAGATGAGGGAGGACCATGGTGAGGGCCCAAGCTGGCAGGGTGGTGCTACCAGTAATGCTGGAGTGGAGTTGCCAGTGTTACCACAGGCTCCAAAGACTCTGACGCAAGGGGCCAGGACAAGGCCAAGGATGATGATGATTCCCAAGGTGAGCTTCCAGTTTTGTTACAGTTGGTTGGATGCTAACAGCTGGCATTGGTAGCAATCACTGAAGGGCAAGGAGCATGCGGACGAGGGCAACAAGGAAGAGGAGCTGGTAAGAAACTTTTTGGCAGCACTTTGGTTAAGTGTTAACAGCTCCCCTAGACTCCATTGCAAAAAGGCAAGGGCAAGAAGAGGGCAATGATTAGTGATGACAAGAGCAAAGAAGAGGTGTGGGGCCTTGGACTGTTAACAGTACCTGCTAATGGCTTTCACTAGGAGTTTGTGCCTCCCGCATCATTTGACAACTGGGAGCTTAAGAGGTTGCTGCATGGGCGCTTGCCCTTGGCAGTTCTGGATACAGGTGTGGGCACAGGGGAGCAGGTTGGCAGGAAGGAGAGGAAGTTGGTGGCCCCCACAGCGAGGGTGGCGTTTTGAGAACGAGTTGGGGTGGTAAGTGTTTCTTTGCCAGTCCTTTTGGTTACCGCTTGTTTTAATGACTCTGCCATTAATGCAGTGGCTGCTGGGCCATTAATGACCCAGAAGGGTGCTGGTACCCCTCCGGTACTTTCCCCTGCTACCAGTGCAATGAGGCAAGCAAGGGGTGCTCGGCACACGGGCAATCATCATGGGGTTGTTGTGGGGGTCATAAGGGGAAGAAGGCAGAGAACGCAGCCTTGGTCAAGGCTGCCAGGAAATACTTGGAGTCACAATGCAAGATAGCAGCGGGTGGTGGGACACCCACCATTAAGAAGGCAACTCTCCTCCTGCCGACGAGACAGGAGGGCATGGTAGTGGAGGGCGCTGACAAGGGGAAGGGAGCAGTAAGGAGTTGTTCAGTGGTGGAGTTGAGTGAGGATGAGGTCCCAATGTCACACATGCATTATGGCCGACAACAGTTCTTGCAGCTAGCACTCATGCACACTCTACCACAAACTTGCCAATCCAAACAATATTGGTGATATTGAACTTCAATCTCATCAAGTCCATCATGAGGTACTTGAAGCTGAATGTCAATGCATTTCTTCAATACCTGCATACCTGCGGCTCAAAAATAGACATCAACAACCACCAAACTTGACATTGGTGCATCAGATGACTCTTGAGCTGACTTAGTATGTATATCTTGTGTTTCCATGTTCAATCTACATACTGGATCTCCATGGCTATCTCAATTTCACAGATAGCTTTGGGAATATGTCAATTGTTGGATGGTGGGAAGTATTCGCATTTCTATGCATGATGAATGAATTTATCAGCTCAACGCGTCGCAATACCCTGTGTGGGCATCGTCGGCGTGTGACTGCCTTGCAATTATGGCACACGTGTTCTCTTCAGCGGGTATCACCATCTCAAAGCGCTGCAACCGCCTCAAGTCTGATGTAGTTGAAGCACTTCAGTTTCTCAAGTGCTTGCATCACAAGGATTTGCTATTTCAAGAACAGCCTTTTGTACAGATAGAACTAGATGTGAATGAGACCGAATCACACACTGACAGCAGGTCAGAGGGTTAGGATATACTGGTTGGTGAAGATGGAGAGCAGAGCAAAGGTGAGGAATTGGAGTTCTTGGGATGACGACGTGTATGTAGCTGATATTTAAATGGTATTTTAAGAATTCAATCTTTCACTCAAAAGCCCGGGCCCAAGCCTGGCCCTCTGATGTTTGGCTTGAACTTAGAAGTGTTGGGTGAGATGACCCCCGAATACGCACTACAAAAGTACCGTCTATTGTTCTTTCACTTATTTAGGCATCTCGCCACTTGCGAGCCTCGTGTTTTCCTTTTTTATTTACTAATCTTTACTCAAACCTTATCTTCGGCAGTATAAATACTTCGGCCGACAAAATTGGTTACCCTCAGCCGTCTCACTTCCGTGTAGAGTTGCTGAGGGTAAGCCGCACTACTTATACTTTATGAATACGTACTTATGCACCCGTAGTTATTTTTACTGTTTTTCTCTACAGGTCAATATACTTAGCCGTCTCACTTCCGTGTAGAGTTGCTGAGGTTATTTTTACTGGATATGAAGCTCTGGGTTGAATGGGTACACTCCAGCTTGGTAATCTTGGGGAACAATAATAGTGCAGAGTGAATCCTTTCCCACAAACCATCCAAGCAATGAAGGGAAACTCGGGTCGTTGTCCTGCTGCGCAGCACATGTGATAATAGTCGAAAAAACCGCGATCACAAGCCCTCCATGGATATAAGACAACGGTTTCGTCAAGCAACAGTACATCTAAGTTACAAAGGTCACACAGTAGTATTGAAAAGTACAAGCATGGCATCATTTCCGAGGTAGGGTGCGAGTCAAAATAGTCCATCCGCGGCAAAGAAACCGACCGACACGACGTATGTAACTAATTGTATCAAAGACCCACGGATAGGCACAGATTTCGCGAAGAATGCGAATATGGCGCGGGACAGGAGGCTCGCGGTAAGCTGCCCATTTTTCTACGAAATCCGGGTCAAGGTACTTCCAGCGATCATAGTAGTCATATGCCACAAATTTGTCTCTTGGTTTTGCTGCCAAAGATAGTACACGCTTGGATGTCAGGGGAAGGACCTGTTGTTCGAAGAATTGCAAGGCTTCTGAAGCCTTGAATCGCCGAGCAATATCGCGAGTCGTCATCCGGTCAAACAAGGGCGCCAACATTGGGACAGTACACGTCATATGCTACGAGAATAAGAATTTCAATTATTATCCATCACAAAGGACGAAGATGCAAAAAAGCATGACTAACTTGGAATTGTTGGCAAAACATAACACCTAACATTCCGACGTCAAAGGCGAAAGGATTAAAGTCAAATTCTCCCTGCATTGTATCCCCGGGAACCTGGTGATACAACGTATTGAAAGAGACGTGACTTGGAAGACGACATTCATCGAGGGACATTGAAGGTGGAAACATAGTGGAGCCATCAAAGTCAAATAAGGAGTATGTTAACTTTCCCTGAGAACGTAGAGACCGACGGTAGGAGTCGTATGAGTCAGATATGTCGATGTGGACATGATTCACGAGTATATTAGCGATTTTGATGTCCTATATTGATAACAAAAGATTCAGGAAATGTTAGATTTACATGCCATAGAACGCACTCCATGAGCAATACGATGCTTGTGGAGATAAGTCAATCCCTGGAAAGAGTTAAGACCAATTCAACCAAGTAGGAGAAAGTCAAAGAACCTTTAAGAGACAACGAAGAAAATTAAATACTTCCTCCAAGGTCTGACATTGGGGTAAGAGTGGAGAAATGCCCCACCTTGTTCCCTAGTTGTCAAACGAGGTGAACTTGTGTAGAGTGATTGAATAATACCTAGGCATCACGGCCAGCCAGTGGCCTTCGCATGGAATGATGTCCAGAACAGGTATAACATGATGAAAATCATTCATTGAATGAGGCACTCCTTGATTATGAAGATGCTTGAGGATACGAAATTCTTCACTTCCGTCTAAAACTGCTTTCAAAGCTACGTGCTGTCCTTGGGTGTTCTGAGCAAAAACAACATTGCACTGAAGAGAACGTGAGTGCAAACCTCCTTAAAAGGTCCATACACACCATAGAACTAACGTGACCATGTAGAAATTGCCCAATCGAATCGGATTTCGGTTCAAGCTTTTCCTGCATCGCAAAGGGAAATGCGGTCTCCCCTTGTTCCGTAGTGACTGGGTACATTTCACTTTCGGTGAGGTGGTACAAAGTGTAGCCCTTTTCTAGAAGCCAGAACCGTATACGCTTGGAATTCCACCAAGCAATCCTCCGGTAGGCTAATTCTTCGAATTCGGGATCGTGTGGATACAAAGAAGTTCGTAGCACCGAGTCAAGGGTGTCGTTACACTCAGAAGGGTCACTGTTCTGTTGTGCAACACCGATATCTGATGCCTGTAAAAGAGACAGGTATCTTCAGCCAAAGTTGCCTTGTGAGCACGTAACGTGTGGCCACTTACCATATTAAAATTACGCAGTAACAAGAATGGGGCTGAAAGCAGAATTCAACAAACACCGCTCTGTTCCGTCAATAATTCCCACTATCCAGTTTTGCCCGGGTCAACATCCCCAAACACCTCGATATAGTCGTTTTGATGTTTGAGTGGGCTGTGATGCAAAATTTCTTGTTCAGAACATAGATACCGTAAAGTGGAAGTCGAAACAACAATAGGGCAAGTATACTACGACAGGCGATAAATGTAGAAAATGAAGGCGGTAGTGGAACCCTACATAGGGCTACGCCCCAAAGGGTCAGCTGGAATTAAAAAAAAAGGGGGCAAGTATGTCGGGTATCAATTTGATTTTGGAGGAATTAAACGTGGTCGTTTGCCTTTTGATCTTCAGATGGCATCTCTTCATTGGAACTGTTTCACTCATGTCCAGATAGTACCATTGGTGATTAAATGGAGTATTGCATGTGTGAACGACTAAATGGTGGGCAAACAGTCTCTTAACACTCTCCTCGTTTGTCAGCCACCATCAGCCATTTATGGAAAAGTTCTATATCTCTTGCTAATGTCTCTACTATTCAGATTTTTGAAGTAGCGGGAACTGCGGCATTCAATACTTCCCTCCAACATAGATACTTAATCTTTTTCGGGACCAACGATTTGAATCGATTAAGAGGACCGTACTGATCTGGTCATCACGGAGAGGTCACAAGGGTCACGATGGGTCACAAGGGCCTTCCACCACGATTTATCCATCAGATCGGATCGTTCAAGTCAAAGACAAAAAAATTTTTTCAGCGAAGAGCACGGAGCAAGCACCGAGACTCTGGCGTGGACTTGATGGGCTGTGCATATATACTTCACGCAAAAGGTACGTTAAGCAAGATAATTCACTTGGACTGAGCTTTGAAGAGTCAGTGGTTGTTTTCCCAAGCACACGATCGGAGCAATATCTCAAACATATTCATTTCCCAGGTGTATGGTTGCCCTCCAGGGTCAGATCTACGAGCAGAAGCGTCAATGAGACAGCGAATCAGCCATTTCAAGAGGTGACTAGCACCACGTTACAACGAATATTGTTATAGTGTGACCAGTCTTGTTAAATACTTGTCCACTTTATCGGAGTTTTCCTTCGGGGTTTAAAATCAAAACAGATTGTTTTTTGCAATATTTATTTGGCTGGCAATTTGGGATTGTTTGTAGCTGCGCCAATTAGTAATCCGATTGCCAATCTGTCAGCAATTAGTATGCCTTATTCTGGAATCTGATTCTCAATCCACTCCAATCAAATAATTGATTTTTTAGTCTTAGTACTGTCAGGTCAGGTCTGTTTTTGGAAACTAAGAAAATCTGATGAGATCATCCTATGTGTCTGAGGTCCTGGCACTGTGTGATGGTGTTTTCTAGTTTTGTTTTGTATGATGTCTTTATTGAGGTTCATTCATACTCACCAAGAACAATAAATTTCCTCTTAGAACAAAGGTACTCCTAGATTACACTGGGTGCTGGAAATGATTTTCTTTAGCAAAACAATGTCATAACATGGTGATGAGCCCCAATTGTTGCTGACTAGATCACTGACAAATCCAATTTATCTACTTACCAACAGATCTGACTTCTCTTTTCTGACATATCTTTTTCTTCCATGCTCTCTGCTAATCATGTGACATCTCACATAGGACCTAGGCTGATATTGGACTTTATGTATCTTCCCTGTTAGTCACTAGCAACTTAGCAACATTTTTTGTCAGTAGCATCTTAACAACTAACAACTTAGCAACATTCTGCACTAGCACCCTGACAGTTAGCAGCTTAGCAACATCATTCATTAATGACTTAACAACACCTGCTTACTAGCCATGTTCCCTATAAATGACACATCTTCTTACTGACCTACCAACTCTTACAATTATTCCTTTTATGGATTCTTGAGCTTACATCCTATGCCTTGTAGCATCACACCTGATATGGCATGTTCCTTTACTACTTTTATTTTCCTCTTCTTATGTACTGCCTGACATTTCTGCTATCATTTCTTATCTTTTCAGTTTATTTTTGCTTACATTATACTTATACTTTTCTGTCCTTATTACTTGACACATTACCTACCTTGTTGCTGTTATCTATACATACTAGGATATATTTATCTTATGTGACCTACTGTACCACACTCTTTTTGTTTATTTGCCATGACCTACTTTCCACCTGGCTAGCCTCATTCCTGCTAACAGTCACACCTTCTTTCCTAACTCCTTTTGGCCATATTACTCACATCTAGTATATATGCTGACCTATGTTACCTTACCTTCCATTTTAGTAGATCTGACACACCTCAGCATCTGTTCACTCCTTGTTGCTATGCTTCAGATTTTAACACTCATTTCAAGTGCTAAGCTCTCTTCTTTCATTATTGTGACTCTTAGCATCTTTGTTGGAATTTGCTAAGCTTGGCAACCTAGCCATTCTAGTTTTTTATAAGACATCCTAGCCATCCTAGTTTTTGATGATACCACAATCAGATACTATTTTGCACATAGCACCAGCAATTTTAGCCTGGCGACCTAAATTTCCCTTGGCAACTCCTAGCCCTTGTTAGCAATGCTCATAGTGTTCTGTTTCCTTGTGCCCCCCTTTTCCTGATGCTAAGTCAGGGCATTGAACTGCACCAAATGTTGTACAAGCAAATTTCAAAGGATTTGTGTCAAAGTGATGGGCACTATATAGAGCCTTGTAAAGTCAAGAGTAACACAGTGCTATTTATGCAGTCCATTCTCCAATCTACCTATATCTGGTGTATACTATGGTTTTACATCCCTGAGCTGAGTGGTTGTTGTCAATATCCATCTAGAAAGTATCTCCAGGAGGCAGATGTCTTCTCATTTACCCACAGAGATACATATTCCCATGCCTCCAACTCTCAGGATGTGTTATGTTGGAATCAATTTAAAAGCTCTTGAGAACATCTGTTACTTGAGCTATTGTTTCATAGAGATTCTATAGCATGATTTTAGCCATCCTCGATTCTACATAAGGGCAGTGGTCATCCCTTCTATTCAATGGCCTCTGTCCAATGGTGACCAATTCAGCAAGGTGCAATGCTAGAAATGAAGGAACAGTAAGTTGCATATGCAAGACCATGATTCAAAGACATGCTTGAGCAGTAGAGTTTTTGCCAGAGCCATTTTGATATGAGTTAGACTAGGATGAATGTCATAGAACAACAACAATATTTTCAACATAATATAACATACATCTCCACTAGGGCCATTGAACAGGTTCATGCTCTTCCTCAAATGCCAAGGGGCAGAAGAAAAGGTGGCATACTGAGAGACTTAGCCTGAGCCTGAGCTATTCCTTGAGTAGGGCAAAACATGAGATTGACTTCCTTGTTCTAGTCTTCATAGGCCAGAACAACTGTATCATATTCCTAAACAGCCCAGGTGCAAAGGCCTCCAGGTCAAGGTCCCTTTAGAAACCTGGTGGCAGCAGTGGTGACCTCTCTCCCTGGAAACTCATCATGGATTTGTTCTCAGAAGTATATTTATAAGAATAGGGAGGTAGGTAGAGTGTAACCTTTCAAGTTCTCTAAACAATTTTTCAGAGGGAAAAATACCAAGTCTGAGCAACCTGCTTTGGAGAACCTCACTTGTCCATTGTCAACACGTGCTTTGAGTATAGCCAGATACAACATATTGTGATGAAGTATGAAGGAAAAGAGAATTATATACTAGCCACTAAGGACAGGGAAGTCGATACAAATGATGAATATTCATTCATAATACTCATTCTTCAAACTTTGATGTTCATAAAATTTGTACATATGACATTCTACACTCATCCTCTCCCTCCACTGCAAAAACATTGAATCCATTTGTACCGAGTCAATGCCATATGAGTATACTATGTACCATGTGACTGCTATATGCGACTTGTGACTTAAGCGAAGGACCCCATCATGCTACAGGTTTTTGACAGGCTGCCTTGGCAGAAGGTCGACCTACAGGTGCTGTTATCTCCCGGACGGCCGGTAAACAACTGACCGAACAACCCATACAATAGTAGCCTTATCGATTCAACCTTCCGCAACTCCACGTATTCTTGAGGTATATCAGTGTGTTTTGAGATTCAGGGTTGCGGAGTGTCCAGACGCCATTCCCCGAGTCACCATTGACAGATTGTAATATGTATCCCCAGTTGCATATAATCTCACACGTCTTCCTCTATCGATTTCTTCAACTTCGATTTCTGGGGACATGAGCGGCTGATTATCCCGATGCCAGTGATTATAAGGACTCTTCGTTTTTTCTTTGTCGCCCCAAGTCATCGCTTGTCGCCCAACTTTCCCTTACTCTGCTATGAATCGACCTGTGACCCCAGAGAATAAGTCTGAGATCTTCGAAGTTTGTATCACTCCTCAATTTCACAGTTTATTCAAAGATTGATTGACTTACATACAATTGATGCATAGGATTCCGCGATTTGTACAATTAAACGTCCAGTTACTGTCAGAATTGTGGACTCTACCTTGCCGAGGGACGTCTATTGTCCCGCTCTTAAATTGAATCTCTACCACAAACTCCCTGCTGGTTCCATTGTTACTGTATCCGGTTCCCGACCACTCAACTTCACCGTATGTTCACCTTAATTCAGTTGCATTATGATCACTGACTACTCGCTTTTCTCCACTGCGAATCATTAATCAGGATGTGAACGATCCCCAAAGTGCCTCGAACACGGGATATAGGATCAACGGGAATATAGAACTGACCGTATATGAAGAAGTCCCAAATTCCGCTTATGGGAAAACGTTAAAGCTCTGTCACTCTGACGTGCGAGCTGTAGTACCGCAACAGCTCGGAAGCAAAAATGACGACGGATACGCCGTAAGTTCAGAGCCCAGTTTGACCCTTATTCTCACTTTTGAGACGTTCAGCCTGGAATTATCCTTGCTCTGAAACAAGATGTCACTCTAAGCCTGAGGACGATAATACCAAAGGGAGAATTATTCGTGGCCACATCACTTGGGCAAACGCCGAGGGTATGTGCAAAACTTATTGCAGTATTTCCCCGGCCTCAGTTGACCTCTCACACTGTCAGGGGCAACCCCATCGACCCAGATCGAACGCACCGAAGGTGACAATCGATGGAGCTCTCTATTGTGTGACACATGTTCGGAAGAACATTTACAGGTTCAAGGTCAAAAACTCAGCGGATGCATTGGTCATGCATGACGATTTGGAACGTGTTGATTAGCTCTGTATGATACTCAACCTGTGTGCTTTGAAGGCGAATTATGGTCAATGCCTTGGATTTTCATTCGAAATGAATTCGCACGTGACACCACTGAGAGGATTTCAAGACGTACAAAAATAGCATGATGCGACAGTTCATTAAGTAAATCGAGCCCTTCGGTGGCATAGTTCCTCTGGATTAATCGATGTGGTGTTTCCATCCCATTTTCGAATAAAAATGTTATCACAACATCTCAGTACTATTTCGTTAAGTTGGAGATTGTTCCTAATTTGGAAAGGGCCGACCATGTTATATCAAATAGATAACGTTACTTATTATCGCAAGTCCAAGTAACTATCATGAAATAAAGCTTGTGACATGCGGGTGAGTACAAAGGCGGGCACCGCAATTCGACATGGCAATTTCTGCATTGTATCCAGTGTTGTACGATGATAAATAATGTAATTGGATATGCGCTTCTGCAGAAAATTTGAACGAATGACATCACGCGATCGAGCTTGGAGTCTCCCAGTTTGTCAA